>CM034147.1:794663197-794856499 GCA_019776745.2 Taxus chinensis | reverse complement strand
TAAATTTTACCACCTCTATTCTATTTACCCCATATAATCTTGTGCAAAAGCTAATCTTCTCATTCAACATTTCCACTCTCACCTCTAAAAGAAACCTGACTTTTAACAGTGATTGACTTTCCTTAAAAAATCCGAACGGTACTACTTCTCGAAAGGAGCCAACATGATTTTTTTTCTCCCAACTAGATTGGAACTACATTATATGCATAAAGGAGGGTCTGGGTGTATCATTTGGTTCCCTTGATGGTTTAGAAACTGTAAATAGAACCTCTGAAAGGCATTGTACGTGAAGTGCTGTTCTATGTTATCATAATTACTCATGAGAACTAGTCATCCCAATGGTCTCCCATGCCATCATTATCCTCTTCCCTCTTGGTTGGAATGATTTTGGAATATGTGGTCTTTAACCATCACTTCTATTCTGACTTGAATATGGGAACCATGATATTCTCATACCATTATTCCTTATGGACATGTTATCATTCTTGGTGAGAAATTGGCAGGTCATTACAATCCATCACCCCTCTTATTTACCTATTGAAACACACTAAAGGTTCCCTAGGTGTGATCGAATATATTAATATCCGTACAAAGTGGTTATTTCTACCTTACCTATACCCAAATCTTCCACATAAAATAGTCAGAATTCCATGGATGATCATATCAAAATGTTATCATATCCAAAAAAAAATAGAAATTACTCCCTCGAAGGGACTATTGTTCTCATTAACGCATTAAAAAAAAAGTCAAAAAGGTTAGATTGATTCCCCTTGAAGGAAAGCTTACATGCATGTATTATCCCTTGGCCAATTTATTCAAAGAAAAAAATCCAAAAAGTCGAAAAAAAAAAAAAAAACATATAAAGCAAAAAATTAGGGACCACTCCCTGCAAAAGGATGGATAATACTTTATATCATGGAAACCAAGGATCCCACATTGACCACTTTTCCATCTATTTTCAAAAGAAAAGCATAAAAAATAAAAAAACAACAAACAATCATAAGAAAATACTCCCACATCGATCAAATTATCATTTATAGAAAATTCCCCACCATTGATTCAGTTTGTATCACCATTACCCAAATCTATGGGCATAGACCTAGGGAAACCCACCTTTGGAGAACCTATAATCTCATGAAAAAATTTTACATCTAAAACCTCTTATTTTATGGTCGACATTAGGTCTTATAAGTTCCACCCTTCATCTTTTTTCCCTCGTGACTCTTAGGATCATTAAACATCGGGTTATTGTGTAAAACACCACGATTGGCTAAAAGTGAATTTCCTGACACTGGATCCTTTTCGTGTTTACCTCTAATGAGTCAAATCCTTGTTTCCACCACACTTATGCTATGATCCTGTTTTATTTATCTCATTTTTTTTTTCACCTTTTATCAAGGTATATCCTGGCATTATAATTCCCTAATCTAAACCAGGCAACGAGAGCCATAGGTGACTTTTAGGATAAACATCTATTAAAACATCATCCTTTTGAACGTAGTTTCACTAATAATCATAAATCCAGAAAATGAGAAGCCAGTCAATCGAAAGAGAATCATCCTCCAGGCGAAAGCAAAACATCTGCCGTAAAATCATTTTAATCTATAGAAAAAATTGCAACACATAATATAAAATGCCAATCCATAACCTTATAAGTTACATTCATAAACCATCAAAATAGATTATAAAAAAAACATCTGACAATTTTAAATAAATCCTAAAATCTCATTGTATCATTATCATAAAACATGAATCAACATTACATCCAACATCAAAACATCCTTTAAAGTTTCACATTTCCTTTTTTCCCTCTTTCGAACCAATACTTCCTTTCAAAATTGTGCTTTTTTCACTTTTTTCATAAAGCGGTCTTACTTTTGCATCCTGTTTTATGTCCAACAAGGCTGGGGTATCCATTCAACATCATTATTGATTTATATTTTTCTTAGAGGCTATTTCAATAATAGTTGTTACACTTTAGGATGAAACATATAGAAGGTAGAAAGGGTAAGGAGGAATACTTGTGAGTTGAAGGTGGAAGGTAGAATGTGCACATTGTAGAATTTGATCAAGATAATGGTGAGCTTCCCATTTGGGCTAGAAGTAATTTGACATGCTAAGAAAAGAAAAAAGACAATAAAATAATATTAAAATAGCAGAGTGAGGACTTACCTCGCCAAGGGGCGCATCTGGGAGAAGCGTTTGATTCCTTGAATGGATGCAATCCTCTGTTAATACAATTTTTCATGTAATTAAATAAACTATTGTTTTTATTTGTATTTATAAGAATTGAGGTATCTCAGATGAAAATAACAAAAATGAATTTAGTATAAGGCTGGGTCAAGGATGAGCTGATTCTGGAGCAATTGCACCACGAGGGTAAAATACTCAGTCAATTCTGGTCTTTTATACCAGTCTGTCCACAGTCAAAACCAAATCAGCCCTCTCTGTAACTGAACTTGATCGGATATGCCGAGTAAACCCCCAAAATAAATTTTTGTCTTTGGCTGGCCATCAGAGGGCGACAAAAATTCTCCACCAATGACAATTGATGTGGAAAAGGGATTTATCATTTCCCAATTGGTGCAACCTTTGTAGGATAAACTATGAAGACCATTAGACATCCGTTTCATAACCACTGTGATTATGCCTTTAGGTTTGGAATTTGTCCTTTCCAAATTTGAAGTCTCTGGGTGATGCGGAGGTGTGTTGTGTATCTGGTGACCAGGCTGTGGAAAAACCAATGGAACCCACCATTCAGAACATTGGCTATCAGAAGAATAAGAAAATTAGCCATCCCGCATAATTTGGAGATTCGGAAGGATAGTAGAAAAATATATTTTTTAGAAAAATAAGAAGCCAGAATTTTTAAAACTAACTAATGGCAAGAATCTCCCAAGGCATCAACAGCGGGACATGGCCAGATTTTAAACCTCATAAGAACCAATTTGTTACCCTGAAAAATGAGAAAGCACATTTATCAAAACTTGGCAGATCGGATATTGGAGGCAACCCCGGGAAATAGTTGTGGATAGGATCTTTGGGGTAAAGATTCCCCCTGATCCAATTGGTTCAAGCGAACTTTGCTGGTGCCTCGTAAGGGGAACCCTGGGGAACAGCGATGGAGGAGGGAAGGAGCAAATAACGGACCATAAAGGAAATTGATGTGCATTATGCTGAAAAAATGGAAATCCCAACAATCATTTTGCCGAAGAAAGCGTATATGTTCTCTGGGGTTTGAGAGTTGCTCGGGCCAAAAATATCAAGAAAAACCCTCATTGTTGAAGGGGATCCATTAATATTATTAATCTGCGTAATCAGTCTCCTTTCTTCTCCTAGTGAATATCAAAGATTTATCTCTTGAGTCCATAAGACAGTTAATTACCTTCAAACAGGCCTAGGGAATCAAATTACTTACAGGGAAGGAACATGCTGGCCGATTGCAAAGCCAAGTATGGCATTTAATATTAAAATTTCAATATTTGGGATTAATGATATAGGATCCCTAATCACGTCAAAACAGCATAAATGCGGACCTTCACACGCAAACAATCTCTAAAGATATGCTTTAATCTTTGGGAGGGGAATATCCATAAATTCTTCAACAGGTCGGCTGTTTTTAGTTTATGTGGCTTGCATATGATATCTACTTTTCCACAATGAAGCAGATTTGGTGAGGAAAACTTCAAGTGGAGTTGTTAAAAATTTTAAAAACAGCGCCGCGGGGGGGAGGGAAGTACAATAGCGTTGTGATATTCGGTTGGCCAGAACCGCGGAAAACCGAAGATACTACAGGTGTGGCGACCTGAAACTTTAGCAGTCAGATTGACAGGGATAAGGGTTTCAGCGTGGACTTCAAGCCAGATCAGACGCGACAATCTACGGGTTATGCCATACGCTGGACGGGAGAGAGAGAGGAACAATGGATACAGTTCCATTTTTTATGCGGAAACCCGCAATGGTGAGGAAACGATAAACCACTTCAAACGCCCAAAGGTATTTGTATTTTGAAAATTGTTGGAACACCCAGAACATCCTTGTGGAAGAGGGAGGGCCTCCCTGCCAGGATGAGCCGTGTTGCCAGACCATGACTGGAAAGGATAACACTGAGCTCTGGAAACATTATAGTATTGGCGGGGGATTTCACCAAACTTGGTGGAGAGAGAGGGAAGAGTTGCAAGGCCATGATCAACGCATCTATGTTCGCTTTGCCCAAGGAATGGAATGAGAGGAGGATGGGGACTATTGGAGGGCAGTGAAGATCTATAATGACAAACTCATAGCTGAAGAGACTGGCATCAAGCTTGGGAAGGATTAACGCTTCTTCAACAAGAGGGGTTATCAAAGAGGCTGAGAAGAAGATGTGTGGAGGAGGGGAGGAGGAGAAGCTTCGATTCAACGCCCGCGGGTCTGCTGTAATTTCCAATTCCTTCTCCGAGATGAAGTCACCCGCAGATGATGCTTACCATATTCCGTGGAAGGCAGGTGTTACTGTCCATGCAAGCAACCTGACTTTTTGAAATCACTTTCGTAGGAGTAGGTTGGTTTGTTCCCCCACTATCTGTAAAACTCTCTGAGGCTCCATTTTGGAGTTCCAGAGAAGCATAACCGGGGTGGGTCCCTTCACCCAAGGCGTAGTGGACTTATTTCACAAGCACTGCCTTTATTAAATTCCCTGGTCTCCCTCCTCTCCCGGCCCTGGGCTTTGTTTGGGCGCTCCGTTGCTTGCTGCTGCCTGTTCCCCTGATGTCCATGCTGCTTGCCCCGCCTCCGGTTGCTGAGCCCCAATGCGGGCTGTTTGCTCATTGCTTCTCCTTCTTTTCCTCCTGCTCGCTTGCCACGCCACCCACACTGTCATCTACTCTAAAAGGGTCACCAGGGCTTCAGGGAGCTCAACCTGATGAGTATACTGCTTGAGGTGGTGAACCTTTGAGATGACATTGCTCGTGATTGCTGAACATTAGTAGCGCCAGTAAACAGGATTTTCTCTTGCATCGCTTCCTGTCTCTCAGGGCTCGGCACCAAACGGATAAACCCTTCAGGAAGATGGGGTGGCCGTAGAGGCTGAGCTTAAAGTGCTTGAAGGATGAGGTTGGTAAAAAATAGTGCTAAAGAAAAAAGGAAAAACAAAAAACAAAAACAGATGCGGGAGAAGGGAAGAATTGGCAATAGCAGCTTTTGATGATGAAATGACAAAAACAAAATGATCCTTACTAGACCCCGCCTTGGGAAAAACGAAGACTAGGAATGAGTACTAATATTGCCGCATTTCAGGGCTATTCTATGAGGAATTCATCGAAGGGATCATGCAAGAGAGTTTTCGCATCTCAGCGGTTGTTCCCGAGGAATCTTTGGGGCAATGAGAACGGAAAAGAGAAGAAGGAGAGTAAAAAGAAACCAGGAGAGGAGCTCGAAAGACGGATAGGATATCATATATGACCACCCACTGGGTATGTACCATGCTTGGAAAAAAGTACAGGATGGAGTATTAGCAAGGGCCAAGAAAGTAGCCAGGTTACTACTGCTTCTTTGCTGTAGGCTTTGCTGTCTTTGTTGAATTTTGTTTGCTGTGTTAAGTTTCTAGTTGTGTTGCTGGTTTCTAGGCTTAGGTTCTTGGCTGTAATGTTTGTAACTTTGTGCTTTGAACAGCTTCCGGCTCTCTCTCTTATTCAGGCTTTTAGGAAGCCTTTTGTACAACAAAGGGGTCTAATTAGTCCCTTTCAAAAAAACTATTAACCCAATATTAAAAAAAAAATCAACAAGGTTTAATGGTTGATTAAAATCTAGGGGTGATTAATGGGCTGGTTTTGGCTGCAGGGTGTAGCAGAAGGCTATATAGGTTGAGTCTGGGTTGAAATTTAGGCCAGGTTTTGTGTGAGGGGCTTAGTTTGGGGGAAGTAAACTTTCGTTATTAGTTTTTTTTTTTCTTTTTTTTTTTTTTGAAAAAAAACAAAATTTCTCAAACGATCGGTATCAGCGGTTAGAAACGAGAGCGTGGGTGTGCTTGTGGTATATGGGATAGAATAAAACCCAATGGTTGCTAAGTTGGTATCGATAGGGGTAAAGTTTGTTTTTTTTTTTTTTTTTTAAAATATTAAAAATGAGGGGAGTTGAGAAGCACTCTTGTGATTATACACCGAGTGAAGGTGGGTTGATTTAAGGCCCTGACATTGTTACAAGGACGACTTATATTGCTGAAAAGGAAGGTTGAAAGGGTTATTACAGGGATTGGGATGTGGAATAGTAGGTTGGGGAAAGAAGGTGAATATACGAGTAATGGAAACGAATGACAAGACAGAAAGAAGAACAAAAAAAAGATCTATACTGGAATAAGAAAAAAAATGATTATTTTATTTTACAAATGGAAAATACTTAATAGGTATGTTTGTAAATCCTATAGTGGAGGTGGATCAGGGTTGATAAAAGAAGGCTTCTTGGTCCTTGTGCATGACAATTTGCAATCTGTGTGCTCCAGTCAGATTTCCATGGCTCTAGAAGGAGAACCAATTATTTCTTACACTGTGGCTATGGTGTGTTTGTATTTAGAAGTAGGAGGGCTTCTTGAAGATTTGCAACATGACGGGATGTCAATAAGGATCTAATAAATGGAATGAAAAAAAAACCTAGGTAAAGGGTTTTGTAAAATTATATAAAAGGAAACCAAATGTTGGCCAAGGATATAAACAAGCAAGCATTTTAGGGTGAAATAGTCATATTTACAACAAAAAGGTAGATCTTCCCAAATTTGGCATTGATTTCATTTTTGGGTCCCCTCTTAGGGGGTTCAGTAGAGTTAATGGAGAGAAGCAGAGAAGCGAAGCTCTAATAAAATTTTCAAGTAGGTTTAGGACGTGGAAGAAGTTCTTTAGTTAGTTAGGGAAGTCAAAGTAGTGACAAACACGAGGGGAGTGATGACTCATTCTGAGAGGGATACAGGGACTTGGTCACTGTGAGTTAAATGCACTGAATGGGTTTCTTGGTGAGGTGTCATGAGGGAGGTGGAAGTGAAATATTAAAATAAAACTTAATACAAATAATTAAGTTAATTAATAATGTGAGGAAGCTGAATATTAATTATGGGAGAGGAAGGGGGTAATAGTTAGATTTTAAATGCGTTCACTCATTAATTAAAAGGATACCCCTAGGCGTGTGACCCAAATTTGGTGTGTATTAATTTGCCCCTTTTTTATTGTGCAGCTTATATTGAATAAGAACAAACCGAAAAAAAAAACAAAAAAAAAAAAAAAGAAAAAAAAAAAAAAAAAAAGGAAATAAAACAAAGGAAAGTTCATGCCCAGTTATGAGTGAAGTTAGGTTATCCCAAGTATGGGGTGAGGGTAGGTTAACCCCAAGTATGGGTGAGGTTTAGGTTACCCCAAGTATGGGTTAGGATGGATGGGGTGTGATCCCCTCAAACCAGGAAGGAACTAAGAAGGTGTTTAACAATAGTTGTGCTGAGTTGGTTGATAAAATGGTAAAGTATTAAAAATGAGGGCCAGGTTGGTTTCTAAGGTAAGGGTGAATTTCGGCAGGTAATAAGTGGGGGAGGAAGGGGAAAGTCTAACACATGATATATATAGATGGCAATAAGGTGGCCATGTTTGAAGAGCTTTGAAAACAAAGTTACGTCGTGTTAAAAGGTTGAGAGGTTTATCAAACAAGGTTGAAGTGGTTTAGGTATCAAACGTAGAGGATATGGTCCTAAAACCCCACTAGGCTAAGGTGTAGGAAGAGTATAGGTTTTGTTCACAGGGAAACAAAGTCTGGTAAGGAGACTTTCTCAATAATAAACACAAAATTTTGACAAAGGAAGGTCATTAGTGGAACAACATGCGTATCCAAATCAACAAAGGGTTTTTATAAACGAGTAGATGAATTCAAGTTGTTACAACAAGTGAGGGTTTGGTTGGGTTGATTTACGTAAGTGTTGTAGGTAAGGGATAAAAAAGTTAGGGGAATATAAAAAAAAACATGCCCCACCAATTTATTTCAGAGGTTTGGGTGATAGATAATAAGGCAGGAGGGCTCGTGAGAGGCCGTTTGTAGGTGAAGGGTGGTAAAAATTTTGGTTAGAAGAAAAAAGATTGTTAAAGCTAGGAAAGGGGAAAATGGTGCTATTATGGTTTAATGAGGTGTAAAATTCAAACCAACCATGGTTCCATGGCTAACGAGGTTTGTTTAGTTAAAGGACACCGGCCATGGGGCAACCTAGGGCATATGAACGATGGGTGGTTTAGGGAAAACTGACCGTCAGTCAGGTCGGATGTGGGATTTCAAAAAGGTAAATATAAAATACATGAATTATGGATTCATTTGTGCTTTGCCAGTTGTGGGAAAATGAAAAGCAAAAGAACTATTTCATTATCAGTGATCGAGACGTGGGGGACAATGAGTGGGTGAGGAGAGTCTAGGGCATGATTTTAGAGAGGAGGTGGAGTTGTTGGAAGGTTGGAGAGGTGGGTGGGGGCCCTATGGAGATAATTTTTGATGCTATTTGATTGGTGAGAACCAAGGTTTTATTCGACATGGTAGGGAATTTTTAGAAATAGGCGGAGGAGTGAGGAACCACCAAATCAAAAGAATAATGATGCCAGAGTTGAGGTGATGTCAAGGTAGAGGTTAGGATTCAACCACCTGTTCTTCTGTGTGTTTGATTTTGAATTTTACGAAAAAATGAAAAATAAAAATAGGGGGAAGGAAAAAATTCATCAATAATAGTTATAAAAATGGAGAATTAGGTATGGGGCGGGTTTGTGCATATGTAGGATTAATATAAGGTTTTTGTAAATGGAAATGGGTGGGCGTTGGGTATTTCAGGGTAGGTTTTAGGTGTGTTTATAAAATTTGGTAGAAAATTGAGGGCATGGGGGTTCAGATTTGAGGCAAACTAAGAACGATTGGCGGCTTAGTAGGTCATGGTAGACGTCGGGTCTGTGAAGCCGGTATTAGTGGCCAAAATAATTGACCCGACGTCAGTTTCAAGGTTTGGGACCAATACGATCAAAGGTGACTCGATCTGGTCTATTATCACTGATGAAAAGGTTGACTTATGATACTACGACTGCCTAGGTTTTGTAAGTAGAGTAAGCGCACCATCTATTCATGCTTGCATTTTTTGAAACTGAATATTTTCTGCCATAATTAAATTAGAGGGTAGCGAAGCGCGTCACGACAATGATCAGTTTATACGCGGATCTACCATGAGCAGGCCATTATCGCATAGTGTAGTCGAGAACTAGTCCAGTGCGCAGTTGGGCAGTCAGATCATGTATCAACTTATCATAGTGTAACAATTCATCTCTATTTATCAGAGAAGGACAGTAACAGGGGCGAATACGAGAACGCGTAAGTGATGGAATGAAGCGCCATTATTAGGCATTGAAGTTCAAGAAAAATCTAGATGTGAATCATGCATACATACGACTGAATTGGAAGTCACCAGTATAGGACTACATCAAGATAATATAGTAGTGATAAGCAATGTCCCAGGATATGAGCCATGACAACGCAAATGAACGAGGTGCAGAAGATTACGATACAGTATATAAGCATATATAGATACAGTGACAATATATGTTAGCAGAAGCAGTAGTCGGAATGTATGAACTCATACATACCGCGAATTACTGATTTAGTCATCACATAAGCCAGATGGAGATCGCAAAAAATACTTTGGAATAACATCTATTTGATCGGTCAGACGGTAGTCATCATGCCGATCAAGAAACTATCATCGAGGCGTAGTGGAATACTATATGACGTGAAGTTATGTTACAAGGAATATATCATCATGTCGGCCCTACGCAGTCGCGCTACGGCGCGCAGGATTTGATGTGATTAGTATCTAGTATCATGGTCCACACTACATATGTCCTGAGCTATGCGGCTAGGTCCGAAATACACTAATACCCTTTACATATACGTCCCCGCACTCGGCGACGTCAGGACCCACATGTGTCCACGGTTGCATGTGGAGTCGAACATATATAGGATATCTGCAGCTTCCGTTCATAATGGCACAGCAATATATTCGAGGTATCATAACTGTGAAAACTACCTTGGAGCCCGTGCTCGCAGGCCGGGGTGATTGAGTTTAGGTATTTGGGGAATAGATGTGTGAGTATCAGATATTGACTGCATGCACAAAAGAGACTAGTAATAGTTTATATTGGGCTGTGAATATAGTAGTGCACTGCACATACCGGAGAGACGACCTGTTAGTATAGACATAAATGTTGTCACGGATTCGATGCAGTGACCGGCTGGGCCGCAGCTATGTAAGGTCATACTGCATTAAGATGACGAAAGTGGATCGGATTATCCCATAGATAGCGGAGGCACGGCCTATGCGTGGGAGTCAACGTCATCTGTAGACGACCTATGAGTCCCTGAAGGATCCTCGCAGTTTCTTCTGCATCGGACCACATGCAGAAATGAGTACGGTACAATGATATAGGGATTGGGGCTTATCAAGGCATGATTACAATTACAAAATTTTGTACGTTCCTACTGCACTTATGTAGGCCGTGCATCATGAGGAATTATTGTGGTTAGTCGTGGCTGGGCGCTAGGCCTGAAGTATAAAACTCAAACTAGATTAGACAGCAGACATGCAGCTGTTTTGCTGCACCCTCACTGAGATCTCTGGTGACTGAGAGGTCTCATGCTCTTTTATGAGCTCCATAAGGCGATACTCAAACTCCGGTAAAATCAAGAAGATAGGATAGTAAAAGGAAAGTATCAGCATATACAAATAATTATAGAGATGAGAGACACTGAAGCGAGATGGGGCGCTGTGGTACACACATGGCCACCTAATTACTAGTAAAAATGATACAGCCCTGTGATGAGTGGTGGCTAGGAAGGGGACGCCAGGATGTAAACAATTACGCGGTGCCGGAAGAGCTCCGCCTTCTGGAGTGTGGGGTAGGTGCAAGCAACCTCCTCTGCTGGCCGGGGGGCAGACGGCGAACAGAGTGGAAAGTGGCCCGCTTCCAAGGCGCGGTTATTCTGCGCGATCATGGGTGGGAGACCAGTGAGAAGGGCTGGCAAGTGGACCCCACGAGGGCACTGGTCGCGGGAGATTCCCTCTTTTTATCTCGGCCCGCCTACATGTGATTCGCCTAGCTGGTACTGTCCTACTGCATCTACCGTACCTTGCCAGCCTATGCCTGCGTTGCTGCCCTCGCGTGTGTTCGCGTACTGCCCTGAGGCCTATCCCTGAGACATGGCGCTGCTGCCCCTGTAAGACCCTATCTGCTGCCTAGCCCCGCAGAAGCAAGCATGCTCCCATTATAAGAGCGCCCCTGACAACTGCAGCTGATCGACTCTCGGAATCACAGCTCACCAAAGCCCTCTGGCTTGCTAGCCAGGCTGTGCTACCCTCAACCGCCTCTTCTGCCAGCCCGACCACACCATGTAGGCTCCTGTACAACAGCAGGACATCTACGATTGTCATCTGCCTCAGCGCCTCTCAGAAACCACCAATCAGATCCAAGGGCGTGGTGGCAGGCAGTGGGGCCTCTACATCATCCTCCTGGTATTGCCATGGAAGGTGAGGTGGCTCGTCCTGGTAGAAGCCCCATCTCGCCTGCAGTACCCTCTCAGGGCGGTATACCCTCTCGTCACTCTCCGGCCTAGTATCCTGACACTATCAGAATGTTGTACTTAATCAGACGCAAACTGTAAAGAGAGCTCCTCCGTGAGGAGTGAGACTGTAAGGTCTCCAACAATATTCACAATTGTCAGGCCCCCTCTAATAAATGCATTGTAGAGTAGCAACGTCTCTCCCCGCCAAGCACTGCTCGATGGCCTGACCACGACTCCCAACCATACTCTATAAAGCCCGTATACTGTATATAACCTGTGGCGGCCTGGCTCTAGGCGCAGCCCCGTACTGCGATCTGATGAATAGATCGCTGCCTCATCAGCCACAACAGTCGAAGGATAGAAAAAGTTGAAACAACTACCAGAAAATGCCGCAGCCGGCCGATAACCCAGAGGCTGGTCGCTGTATAGCCTTGCACCAGATAACTGGTGCCCACGCTAACAAGTATGCTGATCCACCACTCAAGAGCACCCCCCATCAATGCCCATGGGAAAACAGCGCCTCCCTCTGGTCCGGGGGGACGGCGAAAGCAGGGGGGCATCCCCAAATACATCAGCCAAGGACAAGGCGGGTCTCATGTAGGTAGCGCCACGGGGTACATGTCACCATACACGTGACTCGCGCTGTTGGTGACACTGGGGTGCTTCTAGGTGTGTGATTGGTGGCTTTGTTGTGTAGGGTAAGTAGCCGGGCTGAAATCTCCAAAAATCGGCCAGGATGCTGTCCATCGCCGTCTCCGAATGACCTGAACAATGCCATCTCTCGAACTCGGTAGTAGAAGGCATTGCGAAAACATAATCAATGTGATGGTCATTTCTCATGATCGGGAGAGGAACACATTGGTCACCGGTACAATCTTTACCGATGAGGGAGACCATCAGGCCTGTGATCCTCTATAAATCGCTCTGTATCGCTTGGACTCGCGTCGAGTCCCACCGCCTGCATGAATGCGCAAAAGGGAGACGCGATTTCGGCGTCGCGTCAGCAGACGCTTACCGGACCCATGACAAGCATGCCTATCCCGCAGAGGTCGAACGGCGGATCGTAGACCCGCAATAACCAACCCACAGGCGGGAGACCGGTACGCTGGGGAGCACAACGCGACTTGGGTGAACTTGGGGACAGAAAAAGAGGGGAGATAAAAGAAGAAACTAAGCACCCAGACGCGAGAACAGAGTCCCTAACACGAGAGAAAGACAAGGCAACCACGGCCACCCAAGAAGCCCAGCCCAGCCCAAACCAATAAAGCAAGCAAACCCAAAACAAGACAAACCGAAAACCCAAAAACAAGCCCCAACGCACAAAACACACCCAGCCCAAAACCAACCCAACCCACCAAAAAACCAACCAAAACCAAAACCCACACAACCCAAAACCAAACCCATAGCCAAAACCAACCACACAGCCCGAAACCAAACGCACCCACACAAAAAGCCAAAACAAACCCACACAAACCCTCAATAAACCACGGAACCGTACAGGTCCCAAACAAATCCGACCAGACGACCATGCTTCCCACCGACGCGTCAACCAAAGAAAGATGCGCCGTCACGGAGCGACAGACATTAGAGTCACTGTCATTTCCAAAAGCTGAACCCACGCGCTGCCCCCCACCCCAAGACAAAAACATTTTGCATTTGCACTGATTCGATCCACCCTAACAACCTACCTACAGTTCGGCCCCGACACAAGGCCTCGAATCAGCCTACCTATTCGGCAGCACCAAGCCTGACCTACCTATCGCCCAACCCAAGGCCTCAAACCTACATTAGTCGGCCCGACCCAAGGCATCAGCGGCGCCTACCCATTGGCCTGACCCAAGGCCCTCAACTGACCCATTTGGCCCACCCAAGCCTACAACCATCACAAACAAAAACCGTAATTAGAAATATATGTAATCGATCTTTATCGTGGGTGGGGATGGGTCGGTGGGCGTCCAGCTGGTCAGCACCTCATGACCTCCTCCTGCCTGCTGCAGTAGCTAAAATTCGATCTGCATGGTAGTCCTCTGGCCCAATCAAATTCTGCTCTCATCACTCGCCGGCCCGCCCAACAACTCACTCTCCAGCAAAATAGCTCCACCTCAATTCATAAACCTACAATATCAACTCTCCACGTCAACAAAGTCATTGAGTTTCAAATAAAAACAAAAGCTGCAATGACAAGCGCCTTGTATTTTTCTTTTTATAGGTTTTCGCCCGATAACCGTATCGTTTCATTTGCCCCTAATGAATACAGGTATCTGTCCCCTCAACGAGTCAGCCGTTCATGTAGAATCCGACATGATTTTCTACCAACTTATCCCCAATTTTTGCCAACTTATTTACCATTGCCGCGCCTTTTTCTAACCACACTATAACCTGATATCCACCTGTACTCGGAACACCATTTGCTTTACCTATTCGGCTCCGGCCCAAGCCTCAACATACCTATATTGGCCCGACCCCAAGGCATCAACGCACATATTCGGCCCGACCCAAGGCCGTCACCCTACCTATTTGGGCCCCGACGCCCACGGCCATCAACCTACCTATTCAGGGGGGGGCCCCAGACCCAAGGGCCTTCAATCCATACCTATTCGGCCCATCCAAGGCCCCTTCAACCCTACCTTCCATCCGACCACAGGCCTCAACACTTACCTATTCGGCCCGCCCCAAGGGCCTCACCTTACCCATCCGACCGACCACAAAGCCACACCCAACAAATTGGCCCGACAAACCCGCCCCAAGGCCTCACCCTAACCATCCGCGCACGACCCAAGGCTGAAGTCCAAAACTTGCTCCGGACCACGGCCGTATCACTTCAATTACCATACCACAAATCAACGTTGTATTTATCCATCCGATAATAGACCTTTGGTTCAATCGCGACCTCACCGGTTACGTGTTTTAGATGATTAGAGGTCTGACTTGATCTGTCAACCAACTTTGCCCTTAGACATAGAAGCTGACGTTGTTTATGCCTCAACAAACAACGCATTGGTACTCGAACACGCCAAACGTTCCTGACTACCTTACCTTTATATACCCTGAGAGCTACTTGGTGTTTTTTTTCCCTAGATTGGTAACACAGGATTATATACACCCTTCGTTTGGATAAACTATGACCTTTGCCTATACATTGTTGCGTTTGTATCGACCAATAATGATACACCTCGTCGCAATATTGACATTTAAACATGAGTCTACTGCTTGGACCTAACCACCATCACCATCCTCTCTTACATAAATGTACTTTATCACTCACATATCCCTGAGTTAGCCACTGCACTCAATACGTGATAGGATTTGAGGCGGCATTACCTATTCAATTAACAGAGAGAAACCACTTCATATTTATTGTCGTCCCCTCTGCAGTTCCCCGCGAAACTTGCACAACACAAGCTACATGACAATAAGGGCCCTAATGTAGACACCAAATTAGTGTACTGTACGTACACTTGTGACCTGCATCACCATGGTCACAACCTAAACCTCATTACCTAAGAACCTTACACAATTATTAGTTAAGTACCCTTGTATTGAGCAATCCCCACCTCACCGTAAACTGCACACAACTCATTTTGCCCACCTCATCATGAAACTAGACCCCTAATTTCTAAACTAACCATTAAAAAACTAAAACTTGGTCCTAAACCTACACCCATGACTAAGCCCCTTTCTAGCACCTTAAAAAACGACCTTCATAGTCACTTGCACAAGGCACCGGCAACTATCATCTAGCGGGGAGGGCAAAAGAAGGGAAGGTCGGGCGTTTACTAAAATTAGCCTACTTTTTTCCGTACCGATGCCTGTTTCCTACTCGACAGCCTCGGTTAAGCTAACCGCAATCGGTTTCATGTAAAAGTGGCCCCCACAAACCAAAAACAAAGGATAAGAATTTATTTTGCGATCAGAGAAAAGGATTCTTTGAATCAGAACAGAAAGAGCATCACGGAGTGATGAGAAAACCTGATCTTTACTGACTGCGCAGAGAAAGTGAAGAGACAAAGGAAGAGGTGTAGCAGCAGGCAAGGAGGAGAGCAAGCCCAGGACTTGCAAATGGATACCAGAGCCATGTGCTTACTCAGCCTGATTTGTATGCTGTGTCCAAGCACCATCCATACCTCACGTTTCTGCCTTTCAATCAGAGATATGGGACAATGCCATATCCTGAGAATAATACAGGAAGCTACTTCTTGCATGGTAACTTCTTCTAATACATTTCTATTTGAATTTTGTGAAGTCATTAAAAGCCTCACAAATACATTGCTTAGATCATACCAACGTGCTAATTGCATCTAAACTGTCATTCATCTAGATCTCATAAAACTATTCCTCCTAAATATACATATATACCGCCCTACAAATAAAACAAATCCACAAACAAACACAACTAACCTTAGTCAAGAACGTCTACCGATATCCGGTCCATACAGTAACCGACCATCGGTTAGTAAGCTAACCGCCAGCGGTTTTTATACTGACCATAAACAAATACAGCCTTAAAATAAACCAGTTCAACAAAGCAATTAATTGATATCCTTATAGTCTTTCTTTGTGGCGTTAATTCACTATATTAGACAAGGGAGAACCTGAAACCTTCGAAAGAAGTGGAAGGTTTTATATCTTTCCTGGCACCAAGGAATTAATGTTTCCTCATTTATTGTATAATTAAAATCTTGTGAAGTCTTGATGCTTGCTTATTTTGACCCCAAGGTAGTCCTTCAAGACAAAAAGGAGTTCTTCGCCAGTAGTAGCCTAATCTTGCTATACGGGGGATGCCGAACATCATATCGACATTCTACAGTATTCCTCATAGCCCCAACCCTTATCTGTTTCTAATAAGAACGAAACATTCTGAGTGAAAGAAGGGACTAGGTGGGAGGTGTCAAGTGTCGTTGACAACGAACATGGATTATGATAGGTTGTTTTCTTGGCTTATGAAGTTAGCACCATGTGAAACAATGTGCTGATGTTTAGGTAGGATGCTGTTGTGTTAAAGGACACAGAAGAAACACCCCCCCCCCCCAAAAAAAATGGGAAAAAAAATAGGTTGAGTGGAGGTGGATTTGGGTTAATCATCGGGTTGCTAGAAAAATGCACCGGTGTTAACAGATCTGGTTAGGGGGAAAATACTGCGGTAAGAATGGTAACCATGGTGGCCACTCTGAAAAAAAAGAATAGTTTTCCAAACGAAGGTAAAAGACTGACAATCTTCCAGGAGATAGATGTAGGATGAATTTATAAAAAGGCGAGATACTGAGAGTTCCAGGAAACTCCAAAAACAAGAAATGAAGCAAGTGTTCTTTTGGTAGCTTAACCAAAGAGCCACGTTAATAAACGACACCGTTTGGAATAAAAACTGATGTTGGTAAGAGGTTAACAATGACAGGGAGTCACTAGACGACACCGGTTACTATGGAAAATTGAAAACAGAGATGAAGAAAGGTGTTTGTGATTTTAAAAATCAAGTGTGGAATCAACCAAGAAATCTAGAATGATAAGAATGGGGTACTTAAACACACTTAGCGAAGGCTAAGGAAATACACCAACTATAACGATGTAGGACAGCATGTAAGAGGAAATTAATAAAGATGAAGACAAGAAGTGTCCTCCTCACCTCAAACTTAAGCAAGTAGAATCTTAGAAACACTAAGAAAAATACGATCTAAAAGTGATTTTTCTATGTCGGTTTGTTTAGATTATGTATTAAGGACGGACTATGTGTATTTAGAACACAAAAAAATTGATTAGGAAGGCGTCTCCTAAAGGATATCTAAAAAGATAGGTTAGTATGTTATTGAGGGGGAGGGTCGTCTATTAGAGATAATTACTCAACAACGCAATAGATAGGGAGTACCTTCCAAATCTAATGGGTGATCACTGATCGATGTTCCCAAGTAAGATGTTGTTTACGAAAGAGTTTAATTTGAATTTGTACAGGTTGGTAAGACTTATACGAAGAGAGTGTGTGTGTGCTTTCTAGATGCTTTTTTCAACCATAATTGGGGCATCATGGCTTACAGTTTGTATGAGGTTCCCTTATTTAAGTTGTACTAATGCGCTATACAAGAATGAAAAATGCCCATTAATTTTAAACCAAATTGAAATTATTAAATCGACCCCTGTCAAAAAAAAGATGAACAAGAGAGAATATGATATTTCACTAATGCAGTTGCAAATGAAAGAGAAGAAGAGTTTCTTTTTATTAACACAAAAACATGGATTTACTTTGAGACAATAGAAAGAAGAGAATATTCTAGGGGTGTCGAGAAATTTTAGAAAGAAATTGGTACTGAAATTTCATGTGAAGAACCTTTCAGAAAGGAAACAAACATGTACTTTTAACCTAGCGAATTGAACGAAATGCAAGGCAACCCATGAATGCGAGTCCCCACTGGCACACCCAAAGGTTTTCAACGGATTATTAGAACCTTCTGGCAAATTAATGAAACAAAAAGAGCAAAAGGCCAAAGAGGAATACTTGTTTGTAATGTTGGTTGAAGATCGTGTGTGCGTTCTGATTTCCTAATCCAAGTTGATTGTGAGAGCTCCCTTTTGGCTAGGAGGAACTACTTGAAAATGAAAAACAATACCACCAAATATAATGTAAACAGATGAAGCAGTCATGAGCAGGATTTTCTAGTGGAAGCTAGATCCAAGAAGCATGTTACTTCCTGAACAGGCTAGGTGCGGGTCCACTTTTTATATAACAATGGGATTACTGCAGAAGTTAGAATCAGTGTCATGAAGATAAATACGGGCATATTGAATATAGAAATGATTTAAGGTATCTTGCACAAAGTGGATTGTTAGTCCTAAATATCACACCTCAAGGTAAAATGGATAAGTCACATGATTTCTTCAAGGATTTGTAGAAACTGCTAGAAACCTGGCTCGAGCGATAGTGATTCAGGTTGGGTAGAGCTCCCTTTGGCTTTTAGAATGGAACCCCCTCCATCTGTAGACACCAAATTTGTGTCTTACGACCCATTACCTAAACCTTACACAATTATTTATTAATTACCTTGTAATTGATAAATCCCCATCACCTCACCTGCCACCTCATTTTGCCACCTCATCATGACCTAGCCCTAATCCTAAACTAACCTAATTAAAACCTAAAACTTGGTCTACACCTACACCCATGACTAAGGACCCCTTTCTCGCACCTAAAACCGACCTTCTAGTCACTTGACCAAGCCCGCAACTAATCTCTCGGGAGAAAAGCAGGGAAGGTGGGCTGTTTTACTAAAAATAGCCTACTTTTTCCTTACCGATGCCGGTTCCTACTCGACCGCCGTCGGTTACGTAACCGCCATCGGTTCCCTGTAAATGGCCTCCCCAAACCAAAAACAAAGGATCGGAATTTCATTTTTGGATCAGAGAAAAGGATTCTTTGAATCAAGAGAGAGCATCAGGAGCGATCGAGAAAAGTCCAGATCTTTACTTGACTGAGCAGAGACAAGTGAAGAGACAAGGAGAGTTAGCAGCAAAGAGCAAGCCCAGGACTGCAACTGGATACCAGAGCCCTGTGATACTCAGCTGATTTGATCTGCTGTGTGCCAGACCATCCTACCTCAGTTCTGCCTTTGCCATCAGAGCTCTTGGACTTGCATCTCCGCAATAATCAGTAAGCTACTCTTGCATGTACTCTTTAATAACATTTCTTCGACTTTTTGAATCATAAGTCCTCACAAATCCATTCTTGGATCCACTACCCAACGTGTCATTGCATCTAACTGTCATTCATCTACCTCTCATCACCCTATTTCCTAATATTACCTATATACAGCCCTACAAATAACACAACTACCAAATAACACCACCACCCCACAAAACAACTAACCTTCAGATCCTAGACTCTACCGATATCGGTCATCAGTAACCGCCATCGGTTATCAGTAACCGCCATCGGTTATACTGACTATAACCAATAACCAGCCTTTCCCCTACCCAGTTCAACAAAGCAATTTAATTGATATTTTATAGTCTTTTGTGTTAATTCATATTAGCAGGGGAACTGACCACCTTCGAAAGGAAGTTTTATATTTCCTGGGCCCAAGGCAGTTTCCTCATTTATTGTCTAATTAAAATCTTGTGGTCTTGTGTTCTTATTTGCAGGTAGTCCTTCCAAGACAAAAAGGAGTTCTTCGCAGTCAGCCTGATCTTTCTCTACGGTACGCGCACATCATCTCGACATTCTACAGGTATTCCTCCTAGCCCCAACCCTTATCTGTTTCTAAAAGGAACGAAACATTCCGAGTGAAACATTTTGGCACGCCCGGTGGGACCCATCTTGGGTTTCTGTTTCTCTTGCTTATTTTCATTTTAGGAAGCATACTTGCTGTTGCTGCTTTTGTTATATATTTCGTAAAGAATTTGTCTTGCTTTCCTAGTTTCGCATTAGTGAAAGTCATCTCTCTTGCTTCATCGAACATAATTTTCGATTTGGGTTTAAAACACGTGCATTGCATTCCTGCTTGTTGTTTTTCAATTCTAGTGAACGTAGATTAAGTAACAGGTCGTACACGTGGGGGTGATATCCACGGTATTGACAGGAAATTAATCTTACATTCACTGCACAACACATACCGAATCACTTCACAATTAACACAACAGCTCAAACATCCCCCCTTTTTTCCGCGGTATTCCTCCGCCCGATTGAGGTAACCTTATAAGCCAAAACAACTTGACATTTCCCCTAAGTCTCTTGTTTAGGATTCTGACATCATTCTACGTCTAAAGGCATAAGCCCACGATAATTAAAATTAACCCTAGGGTTAATCTCTGGATTTGTGTGTGCATCTTGCTTGTTTTTAGTTCTGTTTTCTTTCTCATACTCTGTCTTCTGTGATCAATAATTGGACAAGTATACTAAACGTTGTTAAAAATCAAATTAGCAGCCTTTTTATATCTTGTTAGCCCAGACTTCTTACACCGACATCGGTTACCTGACCGACGTCGGCTATAGTATAACCGACATCGGTTACTAGACCGATATCGGTTACTGTCTTTTCCAATTCCTGACAAACCAGCAACCTACCAATTTTACCAGTCTGAGTTTGTTTCTATTCCTGACAGATTGAAACCCTACTGTGAACTCCTGTCCATGGTTGTTATCACTCGAAAGCAAGCCGCCGCCATGGTTTCACATGCTTGCTCTGTTTCTTTGCCTGAATCACCCCCTTCACATTCTGTGGGGAATCCTACGGATACCAGCGAGGTTCCTAAAATTCCTGTGGGAGATAAGGACTTTGCCAAGTTTCTGGATGCTAATTCTAGCGCTGTACAATACTATTTGTCTCATACCCCTGACCGTACGCCTGATGGTCAGCTCCTTGTTGGTATGCCTATTAGTATAGCTGCTCATTTAGCTCCCACTCCGCCTGATAATACCGCCTTGCTTCCTGCATCTCTAGCCCCGTCTCCCAATCCGACGGCTTCAGAGGTTCATACGACTCAGATTGGCTTTCCGTTGGTTAACCTCGGACCCCACATATCATTACCGCCGACTGCCCCTACCTCATCTCTCTTGCAGACTGCTCCGTTCATGACTTGCTCTCTGCCACCTATCCACACGAGCTTTCCTTCTCAAGCTCCGCCTACCTTTTCATTCCCATACACGTATCCAGTGACCTCAACATCCTATATGGGACATCCCTATTCGGTTGCCTCAACATATTCATCCTCCACACCTTATCAACACTTAACCCCACCAGGGTCTAGCGGTGGTCCTTGGCCCAATTTGCCTCCGTTTACCACAACCACACCATCATCTCATCCAACTACTGATCTAATTAAACAAATGATGGACAAAATGCAAAACCTGGAGGCTTCTGTTTCAGGAAGTCGTAGCGCCTTGACATACGAGCAAGTTTGTCGGGAGCCCATTCACCCTTCTGTCCCCCTTCATTCATATCCTCCTCAATGGGAGTTGCCGAAATTTACTCGTTTTAATAGTAAAGAGGATCCTCAACAACACTTGCGATCATTTAGACATGCTTGTTATTTGATTGCCCATGATGATGCCTTGTTACTCCGCACCTTTCCCATGTCCTTATCAGGACCTGCCTTGGAGTGGTACAGTGCTTTAACCCAGCACTCAATCTTCTCTTTTAACCAACTAGCCCAATCTTTCTTGGATCACTTCTCCATTAACATTGCTAAGAAAGTATCCATCACCGACCTTTATGCCATTCGACAATTCGAAGACGAATCTATCGCAGATTTCGTCGGACGATGGCGCGGCCTTATCAACCAACTTACATATGCCTTGCCTCAGACTGAACTTATCGAACTTTTCACGCGGGCATGTGCTAAGCACATTTCTCCTACTCTCCAAATTCAAACTTTCCGTACATTCGATGAAGCCTTTACTATGGCTCGAAAACTAGAGATTCGAGCCTTAGAGGAAGAGAAATTGCGGTTGCGTAACAAAAACCCCAATTTCCGAACTCCTGATTCTACCAATAAACCAAATACCACCACTCCTCACGCGTCCACTTCTTCTAAATCAAAAGGAGCTGTCCACGCGGTGATGGTCAAATCTCAAGCACCGTCTAATACCCCACCAAAAACCACCTATAAGTACAAAGCCGAGCCCATCAACTACACTCCCTTGGGAGAAACATATGGTGTGATATTGGAAAAATTGCTCAAAGCAGGAGCCATTACATTACCTCCTGTTAAACCTCATTCCGGGTTTGATTCCACTCGCGCCATACCTTCCTGGTACAAAGAAAATGACTTCTGTAACTTCCACCGCGTGAAGGGACACAGTCATGAGAACTGCAAGATGTTGAAAAACATAGTGCAGGAAATGGTTGACGCAGGGGATATAACCCTCGATAATCCTAATGCCCCTGCCAACCGAAATTTGAAAATCTTCAACAAACCATTCCCGAATCACTCTTCCAACAGTAACACAAACCAGGATATCTTAGCCGAGGAGAGTGTTCATGAGATCCATGCAGTCTTTGATACCCAGCCCAAAGCCTCTATCGAGAAAATTTTGAATCAAGCCTCTTCACTAACACAGGAGCCCGAACCTCCTTTACCACCATCGAACCAAAGCGAAATCATTCCTTTACCCATAAAGGAGTTAACTGCCCAGACTTCTCTTCCCATCGATGAGTCTTCTTATACCACATCCCTACAAGATTGCGAACGGATGTTATCTAACCTATCTATTTCCCAGATTTCCCCTTCTACCCCTCTTGCTGCACAAGAGGAAGGTACGCCACTCCTTTTGACATCCTTAGACGAGGAATCTCTTGCACCGACATCACCAAATTCTTTAACCATGACGGATCCTCTCGAACATGCCCTCTTACCTATTAGTTCTTCATCGCCTAAATCTTTTCAACGACCGGTTGACCTCTTGACATCTATTGATACAGTGCCTCGTTTACCCCCTGTATCACACCCACAGTGGACCGGAATCACAACCCACCTTTCTTCCGTACAAAATTTACAATTCAAACCTGAAGACTGTCATTCTCACAGAAGATAGACGAATCTATGGGAACGTTTGAGTACGCCCTATTCTACTCAAATGCAAATGACCGATCCTGAGACCTCCACCATATACCCGAAGTGTTTACAGAAGCTTAAAATGCCCATGTTCTCACCTTCACCCCCCTCACCTCTACCAAATGCCCGTCCACTTCTATTAACTTAACCAAATCTTCCCCTACGCTTGGGACCTTACCCATACCCAGTCTAACACACCCGCCTAAGCGACTAGATTTGTCCAAGAATAAAGCCGCCCCGCCACTTAGGAGATACACTCAACCCGTGCCTCTATCACAATCAAAACCATCATCGTCATACCTACCTTCCATATTGGGACCTCATCCTTCCACCTTGCACCAATATATCATACCTCCTGCGTTTTCTTCAAAACGACCTACGCCTTCTGCACCCATACAGGGATCAAAGGGTATATCAACATTATCACTCCGCGTATCCTGTCCACCTATCAACCCTAAACAAATTCCATCATCAAAAGATTTGTTTTCGGTCACTCCTATTTCCCCGTGGTTGTTTTCTGATACCACACCATCTGTGGCCTCATCATCCAATATAGCTTCTGCGCCAAAGAAACCACGTTTAGTGAAAAACACGTGTCAACACCCCTCGGCTAAACCACCACCCATACGAACCAACCACGCCCAAACATTACCAAAACCCACGCAATCAATACCCTCATCCTCTTCTGATTTTGACCCACTCAAAGGATCTTACGCCAAAATCCTTGCTATGTTAGTAGAGAATGCGACCATTTCCCTACCCCCACTTAGACCTTATGACCCGTCTAAACCTCGACCTATAGGTTATGATGAGTCTAAGATCTGCGCTTATCACCGCACACCAGGACATGATGTGGAGGGATGCAAAGCTTTAAAAACCATCCTTCGTCAGTCACCTCTCCCAGATAGAAAGGTTAAGAAAGACAACTTACGAAGGGAGAGACCTTTAGTTTCCATTCCCTCTCCTATACCATCTGTCCCCGCCTCACCAAGATCTGTCATTATTACAACCCCACCTCTTGAAGACCATGATTTATCCCAATCATCTTCTTCATCTCCGGTCTACGAGATTAATATGATTAGTGTTGCTACTCGAGCGCAGAAAAACAATGAGAAAGCGAAAGAAAGCACACCTGCGTCCTCTCCTTCTCCGTCCAACATCCCGATTGCACCACCACCCAAAGTGGTTATTCGTGGACCTGCTTACCCCGTCTCTAATGGAGCTGCCCATCGAGCCATGATTAAACAGCTTCACCAATCACCCGTAAAAATGACACTATATGATCTCATTCAGACTTCTGAATCTCATCGACAAGCTCTCGTTGAAATTCTTCAGGGGATCGAGGTCTTACCTAATGAAACCCTGCCCGTTGCCTCCATTCTAACACCCAATCACGTTGCCTCTCTCACCAAACAACCCACCGCCCCAACCACTTCTGTCTCTGTACCACAAGCTGCTGCAGTCAGTTTCTCTGAAGATGAAATTGTCGATTTTGGTACAGAAGATCCTGACCCTGCCCTGTTCATCTCAGCTTACGTCCGGGACATTCGTGTACGTCGTGTTATGATTGACGGGGGTGCTAGCCTAAACATCATCTCTTCAAAAGCTTTTCAACAAATGAATATCCCTTCTAGCTACATGTGTGCCAACCCCATCATGTTGCGGTCATTCAATGACGCTATTACCTCTACCTTAGGCACCGTGATCCTCAACATTCGGGTAGGACCACGTACTTTACCCGAACTCTTCTATGTCCTTGAGGGAGAGTTCCAATATAATATATTGCTGGGTCGTCCTTGGATCCGGGCCATGGGATGCGTTCCCTCAACATTACATAGATGCATAAAATTTGAGTACGAGGGGAAGTCCTACACCGTAAAAGCTGATCCTCCCCCCTTTAAAACCTGCAATATGTTATACCGCCCTAACGATGTGCTTATACCAATCAAGACACCCATACATTCAACCCAACCATCCTCTTCAAATGTACCTCAACCATCCACCTCAACCGCGCCTACGCCTTCAACTGATGAAACCACCGTCGCAAAAACCACTTCCCTTCCCGCAGCTAACATCCCAACCTCCGACCCCTTAGTAGATGTTTTTCAACGCCTTACGCTGGGGGAGTACCGCCTATATAACGTTAGTTCTTTCCCTACCCCGCAGGAGTACGGACAATTACATGCACATCCCACCTACGACCGTCGCGTGGGGGAGGTAATCTCTTACGGACCACCCCATTGCCGCACCAACCTAACGTATGGGGGTGTTGACGCATCCTCCATTACCCCTGAACCTCCTCTTGGTGTGGTTCCCTTCCAATCCGATTTTCAATACTTGACAAATCGTCGTTTCGCCCTCACCTTCTTGACTCGCTGTGCTTGGAAAGGCTTTGGTTTTGGTCTTTACGAACAAGGCCGACATACACTCATTCCCGTGACTACCCGCAAACACAATGATCGCAGTGGTCTCGGTTTTCCTGAAACACCTACACAGGAGACACCTCGTGTCAGCTGTATTCTGGAAGAAGACGACGTCACCCCTACCAAACCATCATCACCCACTTTGCCATCATCACCCACAGAATCTATAGACCCTGAATCTATCCCTCCTAACTTTTTTTTTTCATAAATGCTATCTTCATAGGTCCTCTCACTTATCAACGCGATAATGAGGACCCATCTTCTCTTCCCCTTCTGTATCCAGACATGATCGAAGAGGATTCGCCTTTGATTAATGTTGTTGAGTGTCAGGATGACGACTCCATCCTCACTTACCTTGGCGCGGATGATTCTTATATTCAACGAGCCTTACCATCTGAAACCCAAACCATGCTGAACGAATCTACTATAGAAATCAACATCCACACGGAGGAGGATCCTCACATTGTGAAGATCGGACAATCCCTTAACGCATCAGAACAAGTCACCTTTACTACTTTCCTCCGTGCTCGCAACCAAGCTTTCGCTTGGTCCTACGCTGACATGCCAGGAATTGATCCTACCATTGCCGTCCATAACATCACTCTAAACCCCGATTCCAAACCAGTCAAACAAAAACTGAGAAAAATGCATCCACGCATTGCCCTCTTGGTCAAAGAAGAGCTTCAACGACTTCTTTCTGTTTCCTTCATCTTGCCTATTGACTATCCTCAATGGATTTCTAACATCGTACCTGTCACTAAAGCGACGGGGGGACTTCGGATATGCACGGATTTCTGGGATCTTAACCTCGCTTGCCCTAAGGATGACTTCCCCCTCCCAAGTATTGATCAACTTGTTGATCTCACTGCGGGTCATGAAATGCTTTCTCTCATGGATGGCTTTTCAGGATACAACCAAATTTTGGTTGCCCCTGCCGATCAACACAAAACTACCTTCATAACTCCTTGGGGAACCTTCTGTTACCGTGTAATGCCATTTGGCCTTAAGAATGCTGGTGCGACCTATCAGCGGGCTATGACCTACATTTTTCATGACATTATGCACACTATCCTTGAAGATTACGTCGACGATCTTCTTGGCAAGTCTAAACATCGCAGTGAACATCTCGATGTTTTAACCATTATTTTTGATCACCTGTTACAATATTCTGTCCGTCTTCAACCAAAGAAATGTGTCTTTGGTGTCCTTTCGGGAAAACTTCTTGGCTTTATCGTCTCTTTGCGTGGCATTGAGGTCGATCCATCTAAAGTCAAAGCTATCATAGAAATGCCCCCACCTACTAATCTCAAACAATTGCGTAGTTTACAAGGTAAGTTCAATCTATCCGACGTTTCATCTCCCAACTCTCGGATCGATGTCAACCTTTCCATCACCTCCTTAAAAAGGACATTGAATTTCAATGGAGTGAAGAGTGCCACCAAGCCTTTGAAGCTCTCAAAACTTATCTCTTGCAGCCACCCGTGCTTATCCCACCTCAAGACGACCGCCCTTTCTACCTTTACCTTTCCGCCACTGACCACGCTGTAGGGGCCATGCTTGCACATCGTGACTCTGAAAATCGAGAACAAGCCGTTTATTATATAAGTCGTACTTTGGTGGATTATGAGACTAGGTATACACATGTAGAAAAGTTGTGCCTAGCCCTATCATTCGTGGCTACCAAGCTCCGACACTACCTTCTGAATCACAAAACTTTCGTCATCACCAACACAGACCCCATCCATTACATGTATGCCAAACCTCATCTAAACCAACGCATCGCCCGATGGCTCATGCTCCTCGCCGACCTCGACCTTGAGTTCGTCCACCAGAAATCAATCAAAGGACAAACCATCGCAGACCAACTTGCGGAAGCCCCTTTACCTGGGGAACAATTTACCAATTTTACATTCCCCGACGAACTCATCGCCACTCTTTCACTCGGGGAAGAGTCGTATCAAATGACCCTCTTCTTCGATGGATCTAAATGCCAACGCGGTGGAGGAGCCGGCGTTGTTCTCATTCCTCTTGACGCCGAGCCTATGCCTCTTTCATTCCGGCTTGATTTCCCTTGCACTAATAATACAGCGGAATACGAGGCCCTTGTTCTGGGTCTCCAAGTTGCGATACACTTAGGTATCAAATCTATCAATATTTTTGGCGACTCTCAATTGGTAGTCAATCAAGTTATGGGCATCTACCAATGTAAAAATGAGGAACTTCAAAAGTACAAATACTACGTGGACTCACTTCTAGCCTTATTTACTCACTATTCTATCCAAACCATTCCCCGCTCCACTAACAAATTTGCGGATACTATGGCTTGCTTAGCCTCGCAAATTCCAGCTTCATCAACTGACTCTGAATTATTCGTCGTGGTCCAACAACTTTTTGCCCCATCCTACTCAACCCCGGTAGTTTGTATGATAAATACTGTGTCTGCTAATTCACAGGATACTTGGTATCACCAATTTCACGACTACCTTACAACCTCTGTTCTCCCATCTGACCTTACTAGTACTGGTAAACGTGCTTTTCTTAAACGTGTTTCTCGTTATGTAGTTATGGGGGGACTCCTCTATAAACGTGGCTTTGATGGTATCCTCCTTCGCTGTCTAACCGGCGCGGAGGTCACCTATACCATCCAACAAGTCCATGATGGGATTTGTGGTGGACATTTTAGTGGCCTTGCCGTGGCTAAACGAATCCTTCGCCTAGGTTATTATTGGCCTACTCTCAATAACGACTGCTACGAATATGTTAAGCGTTGTGTTATGTGTCAACAACATGCTAACCTTCAACATACTCCTAGCCATCCGCTGCAGGTCGCACGAGATCTTTGGCCTTTCTCACAATGGGGTTTAGACCTTATTGGTGAGATTCACCCGTCCTCTTCACAACGTCACCGATGGATAATCACAGCCACCGAATATTACACAAAATGGGTGGAGGCCATTCCACTCATTTCAATCAAAAAGGAAAAAATTGTCGAATTCATTAACCATCACATTATCTGTCGTTTTGGTATTCCTCATCGCCTAATAACAGATAATGGTAAATCTTTTAAAAACAAGTTGTTACAAGACCTTTGTGACAACTTTGGTATCAAACTTAGTTTCTCATCGCCTTACTATCCGCAGGCCAATGGTCAGGCTGAATCTTCTAATAAAACCCTAACCAAAATCCTCATGAAAGTTGTCAATGAATCCGGAAGAAATTGGCACGATCACATTCCCTTTGCCCTTTGGGCTTATCGTACTAGCATTCGTACCTCTACTAATGCCACACCTTTTTCTTTGGTATACGGTACCGAGGCTGTTTTGCCTCTCGAAATACAAATACCCTCCCTTAGAATATCTCTTCAGGATATTCTCACCAACGATGATTTCCGCCAAGAGCGGTTAGCCCAATTGGAGCTTCTTGACGAACGTCGTCTTACAGCTCTTGATCACCTTCAAATCTATCAAAAACGCATCAAACGTGCTTATGATAAGCGACTTCATGAGCGTACCTTTAAGGTTGGTGATCTTGTCCTCAAAGAGAATCAACATGTCACCAAACTAGAAAAGAGCAAACGTGGAAAATTTGCTCCCAATTGGATTGGGCCTTATATAATCACTCACACCTATGGATCAGGCACTTATCGTTTAGCTTCGCTTAATGGTAAACCTGAGCCTGAACCCCTTAATGCCTTGCATCTTCGACCATTCTACTGTTGAATTTAGTGTTATATCACTTCTTATCTACCTGCCGCTCGTCCCTTGAGCTCACATACCACCACATGCACTTCGTTTCCTACACCTCATAATAAAAATCAAGCTCACATAGTTTGATTCTCACCTCACCTAAACGATGCCTTCCCCTTTTTAGTCTAGTCCATGACTTCAAAGTATTAAAATAAGCCGTATTCTTATGGGATTTTCTTGAGTCAAACTTCCTACCAAACTAGATGCTTCACGCCAAAAGAACATCTAGCTATCTAAATTATATATAGACTGTTCCCTCGAAGGACAGCTATATGCCAAATTATTGCTGCTATTCTATATAGACTGCTCCCCCGAAGGACAGCTATGCACTAAAATCATATCTGCTACTATAAATAGACTGCTCCCTCGAAGGACAGCTATACACAGTCAGCCTTTATCAGAAGCTTCTCGCATTGATCAGCTTCGTGAAGACCTCAAGAATAGCACAATCAATATCCCTTGTAGACTTCCCGCATCGATCAGTCTATATTCAGTAAAATAAAAGCCTCATTCAAAAAGAACTTTTTGGGTCATGGACTTGTCTATTTAGGGTAGGTTCTCTTTCGTCAGAACACTCACTTTGTAATAAGTTCTCTGTACCTCAGCTATATCATCCACCTCACCTCACCATTTGTTTCAACTCAAGGGACGTAACGTACACCCGATATATTGTGATCATACAACTCTTTTCACCTATGGACTTCTCGTCTATGCACGGTACCTAGGGCTTCAAGCTCGTTCTACGTTGTGTGGTTTGTTTAGCTCTTTTCACCTACGGAGCACTCTTTCCGCTTTGCCTCGCATCTAGGATTGTGTGTTGATCTTAATCAGGACATGGTTCCCTTCTACTTGGGTAGGCTAACTTTCGCTTCCCTTATACCTTTTACAACATCACCAATTCATTACCGACACCAACAACCTTACCTTACCAATATTAATATCAATATTCTTACCAACCAACCAATTGCCTAAACCGTACCAAATTGCCTGAATTCGCCTCTCCCTGATCCTAAGGGAGAACTACATCGGTCTGAGGCCCCTCCTTGCTTTGTGCAAAGGGCTATGTAGGCAGCACTTCGGAGACATGGGGTCTCCCAAGGTTAGCTCGACCATCCCCTACCATAACCTATCATGTGTGGTAAATATAAATATTTTTGTGTATTTCTATTTAATCACATTCCTCTTTATCCTTTTTCAAAACACCGAAAGTCAAAACGAAAACATTCTTATTATTATAACTCAAATCAACATACATATCTCGTTTTATTTAGATGTTAAACAAATACATCTTCTCTATCATCGACACGCAGGTCGGTACTCTTATTTATTCTTATACCTTGCTAACATTTATTTAGACCCTCACGCCTCATCCCGAACTAGGTGATGATCGTGATCGTCGACCCCTCTCGCCAGGCCTCTCTGTCCTCAAAGGTACCACGGCTATTGGTACCGCCCACTGATCTGCCAATCTCTCCTGTAACATATGAATACGCCCTCTCGCATGGAGGACTCCAGCCTCTAGTCTCTCCGCCCGTGACTCCGCAACCACTAACAATCCTCTTGTCTCATTCACCTGCGTTTGGAGCTGCTGAACCAAACGCTGCAGACGATCCCTCTCTGCTGTAATCACCGCTATGTCAGGACGATCACGTACACCTCGCAGTTCTGCTACCCACCATAATCTATAGGCCTCTGTCGTTCCTGCATCCATTACCCTGCGATCGGCTGCTACCTCTTCAGGCCCTTCTGGAGGTGTTGGCTGGGGAGGTGAGAATACTGCCTCTGCATCGATCCTCATATAGGGTCTATAAGCCTGGGGTATATCCTGCACAAATCCAAATTGTCGCCGCACGTGATCTATAGGAATCCTCTCATATTCACCTGGCCTGTGCCCTGCGATCCACCTCAATCGCTCTACACCCCTCAATTCCTCAGCTATGTTCTCTGTTACCATATAGTTCCCGTAAGGCCTCCAACAGATATCCGCAATCGTCACCCTCTCCCATACCTGCCTATAATACTCAATGTCACCCGTCACGGCCTGGGATCTTGCCTCTTGTTCTGTCTGGACCCATCGTCTGAATCCCAACCTCTGTACTCCGGTTTCTCCTGACTGGATGGATCGGCCTACTGGTCGCACACAAACAATGTGCTCATAGGCCCAACAGTGTAATAAGTATGAACAATCCAGTGTCGTCCTGTGATTTCACCTACAAGCCCATAAACCCCTGTATAACTCCGCCAAATATGCAGGTGCCCATGCAAAAGTCACGTTCCTTTCTATCATCTCCCAAATAACACACATCAATGCCTTTGGAAATCTTCCCCCATCCGCCCTCGGTAACGCGTAATACCCTACCGCTATCATTAATATCACTGCTAACCTTGTCTCCTCAGGGTGTGCTGCATACATTATCCCATACGTAAATGACAAACCTCGCTGTGTTAAATCTCGTGCGTATGGACCAAATACTGCTGTTATCGCTCCCCGTGCCGCGCTAGGTAATGCCTGATATACTGGTTTTCCTGTAATTGGGAGTCTCAAAATACGGAACACATCTTCCAATGTTACTGTCATTTCCCCTGTTGGCAGATAGAAGGTATTTGTCTCAGGATTCCATCTCTCAATCAACGCCTGTAACATAGCATGGTTACGTGTGATTCGTGAATAATAGCGGATTCCACTTAACCCCAAACGATTTATCAATGTCCATTCAGCTGGCGTTACATCCGCTCGGATTCGTGACAACAGCGCTGGTACACTATCATTCATCCTCAACCCTGCCTCTGCCTGCATACATCCAAATAACAAACAACCATTCAATTCCTCAAATCCCCCCGGGTTTTTTCTCAAATTCTGGAAATTCCTACAGCAACCGGTATCGTTTACAGCTAACCGGTACCGGTTGAGTAACCGATACCGGTTATCCCTAACCGATATCGGTCACTGTTACTTTCATACACCTTGCCTAAAACAACCACCTACGACAATAAATTGCTCGTTTATTCCTCTCTGTATACACAGACATACCCAAAACCCTTGATTACCTACCACGTAACACTCACCTCATTTATAACCCTTGTTATCATCTTTTCTTTCTCATATCTACCCACATACTCTCCCCCATCTTATTCACAAAACATGCAGTAGTCAAATCACAAACAAAACGTTACCTCTTGGGTTGCAGTAGCTTGAGGTGGCCCTTGTCTTCCCTCTTGTCCCTGCCTGCTGGATGTTTCTCCTCGTCCTGCCATTATCACCACCTTTTTCAAACCTGCCTTTCTGTCTTCTGAATCTCAGATCACATTCACTTTCCCTGTCTCTTTTCTCCTTATCACTCAAATTTCTCATGCAATTACCTGTCTCAGTCGTCAAAAAGCGTCGCGTTCGCGTATTTAACTTCTTGCATGGCTCTCAAAATTAGAACTTAAGTTGCCACCCTAGCTTTTTTATTTTTAGAAAAGCTCATACCTAAATAACCGGTATCGGTCATGTAACCGATATCGGTCTACTAACTACCGACGTCGGTTATCTAACCGATATCGGTTATACACCTGCCTTTTTGAAACATGGTCTTTTCTTCATTTTTTACCTAATTTTTGTCGCGCCCGCCTCTTTTCCTGCATCACAACACCATTATCCATATTTGTCCATCCACCACACATATCATTACAATTTCATTAACATCATCTATTTTACAAAAACAAACCAGTCATCAGCTAAGGATACCAAACCAAAACAAAACAAAAAACTATCTATCTATACCTCATTTGGATCCAACTCATCAGATACATATATAACAATGTCACAAAACCAGCCCAAAACATGCAACATTTCATCATATAACACATCATCCATATATCAACATGTCAATTAAACTCATCATATATTCTATACCACAAACCATTGACGAAATACTTAAAAACATTTTCAACACTGCATATGGATCAAAACATCATCTATATATATATATATATATACAAGTTTTCAAATATACACTGTGCCCTACATCGGGGCCTCTGTGATCTCATAATCCAACAAAGCCGGCACGCAGGCCGCAATAACTATCAATAATCTCGACTCGGCTCGCAGGCCGGTCCCTCATATCAAAAATATACTCGGCTCGCAGGCCGGTACCAACTGTACAACCCGTACTCGGCTCGCAGGCCGGTATACAATAAATGAATGAATGAATAAATGAGTAATATGTAGGCACGCAGGCCTCTATAAACATAACCGGTTCGCAGACCGGTGCCCATATCCAATATACAAATACAAAAACCATGCAGGGATCCCTCAGCTCTCCCCACCGCCCTCGCACCTCTCCCTGCTGGTCCCTGTGGCGCCTCTCGCCTCCTGCCTGTAACAGACACGCCGGCTGTGGCTGCACCTCCCTGAGATCTCTGGCTATGCGAGGTCTCTGCTCGGTGTGCTGCATATGGCTGATACTCAACTCCGGTACTATCAAGAACATCCTGATAGTACCGGGCCTCCGCTCTCGCCTCCATGTATCTATCTCGTGCCACCGTCGGAGCTGGGGCTGGTCCCCGGACTCCTAATGCTAGTACCCCCTGTGCCTGTGCTGGTGGTGCCTGTGGCTGTGCCGCTGCTGGCGGTGGTATCTGTACCTGTGCCTGGGGCTGTGGCTGTGCTGCTGCTGGTACTGCTACCTGTACCTGTACCTACACCTGTGGCTGTGCTGCTGGTGGTGGTGCTGCCTGTGCCTGTACCTGAGCCTGGGCTAGCTGCCCCTGTAAGACCCCTATCTGTGCCTGCGCAGCAGCAAGCTGCCCCTGTAAGAGCTGCACCTGACCCCTGAGCTGATCTCTCTCTACCGTCACAGCTGCCAAGTCTGGCTGTGCGGGCTGTGCTACCCTCGCCGCTCTCTGACCAGCCCACCACACCATGTATGCTCCTGTACAACCAGCATCATCTACTGTGTCATCTGCTGGCCTCTCAGCAACCCAATCTGGATCCAAGGGCTGTGGTGCAGGCAGTGGGGCCTCTACATCATCCCTCCTGTACTGAGGGAAGGGAGGTGGCTCGTCCTGTCGCAGCCCCATCTGCCTGCGTACCCTCTCTAGGGGTATCCTCTCGTACTCTCCCGGCCTCCGTCCTGCTATCCAGAATGTGTACTGGATCCAGACGTAACTGTAAGCTCGGCTCCTCTGTGCGGGTGATGACCTCTGTAAGGTCTCCATACAATATCTACCGCTGTCAGGCCCTCTAATAAATGCCTGTAGTAGGCAACGTCTCTCCCCGCAAGCACTGCTCGTGGCTGCCCCACGACTCCCAACCACCTCTGAAAGCCGTATCTGTATATAACCTGTGGCCCTGGCTGCTGGGGCAGCCCTACTGGTCTGATGCATATGATGTGCTCATATGCCCAACAGTGAAGTAAAAAAGTCGAACAAATACCAAATCGCCGCATCCGGCGATAACCCCAGAGCTCTCTGTATAGCTGCACCAGATACACTGGTGCCCACGCATAGCAAGTATGCTCCTCCACCATCTCAAGCAGCACCCCCATCAATGCCCGTGGAAAACGGCCTCCCTCTGAGTCCGGGAGGGCGAAGCAGGTGATCCCAATCATCATCAGCACAGCCAGTCGTGTCTCGTGTCGGTGCGCACGGTACATGTCACCATACCCGATACTCGCGCTGTGATAGGTAAGTCGCGCGGCTGCATCTCCAAAAACCTACAGGATGTTGTCCATCGCCGTCTCTGAATCTACCTGGAACACTGCCTCTCCCTCGATCGGCAGTCGAAGGATGCGATACACATCCTCCAATGTGATGGTCATCTCTCCGGTCGGGAGATGGAACACATTGGTCGCCGGATCCCATCTCTCGATGAGGGCGACCATCAGGCTGTGATCTCTATCAATAGCTCTATATCGCTGGACTCCGCCGAGTCCCACCTCGCGCATGATAGCCCAATGAGCTGCAGATACGTGTGGTCGCATCCGCACCAACAGCGGGGGCATCCTATCCCGCATCGTCAACTGCTGACGTGCCTGCAAAACCAACCCACATCCTTAGACCTACTCTTTATCACAACATCTACTTTACCCTCTAAACCCCCTTTTATCCCCCCAACCACACCCCAACTCTATACCACCCCCCTCTAGCAACCTACCTTCAACCACCCCACCCAAAACCCACCCAGCCCAAAACCAAACCCACCCCACCCAAAACAAACCAACCCAAAACCCAAAACCCACCCAACCCAAAACCAAACCCACCCCACTCCAGCCCAAAACCAAAACCCCACCCAAAACCCAACCCAACCCCAACCCATACAAACCCCCATACCCATACAAACCCAACCCAACCCAAAACCCAAAACCCCAAACTCAACCCCGGACCCAAACAACCCCACGGCCCTCTTCCCACCGACCCACCCGCCGGTCAACCCCACACAAAACAGCACCGAAGCCCACAAATCCCGACAGCCGACCCAAAACCCAACCCAAACCCCAACCCAAGGCCTCAACCTACCCATTTGGCCCAACCCAAGGCCTCAACCTACCTATTTATAAGATACCTACCTAAATTGGCCCGACCCAAACCGATGGCCTCCCAATCGGTTAGAGTCCTCAACCTACCTGTGTTATTTGGCCCAACCCAAGGCCTTAACAAAAAGTCAAAGAAATGTTATTAAAGAGTACATGCACCCATGGGTTGGTGGTCCCGACCCAAGGCTGCTCGCCAATCAACTACTCCAAACAACTTTGGCCCGTCAGACCAATTTGGTTTTCAAATAACAAAAGTGACAATGACAAGCCGTCTTTTTATAGGTTTTTCCCTACCCATTTTACCCTAATGAACCCGGTCCCTTAACCAACCCAAGGTTTTTCTGCCAACTTTCTCCCAATTTTTTTGCCCCTTTTTAACCACATATCGGCCTATATCCACCTTTGCCACCATTTGTTTACCTATTCGGCCCGACCCAAGGCCTCAACCAACCTATACCCCTACCCATTTGGCCCGACCCAAGGCCTCAACTACCTATTTTGGCCCGACCCAAGGCCTCGCCCTACCCATTTGGCCTGACCCAAGGCCTCAGCCCTACCCATTCGGACCCGACCCAAGGCCTCAACCTACCTATTTGGCCCGACCCAACCCAAGGCCTCAACCTACCTATTTGGCCTGACCCAAGGCCTCAACCTACCTATTTGGCCCAACCCAAGGCCTCAACCTACCCATTTGGCCCGACCCAAGGCCTCACCCTACCCATCTGACCCGACCCAAAGCCACCACCCAACAACTTGGCCCGACCCAAGGCCTCACCATAACCATCCGGCCCGACCCAAGGCTGTAACCTAACAACTTGGCCCGACCCACGGCCGTATCACTTCAATACCATACCCACAATCAACGTTTTATTTTATCCATCCATCCTGTACCTTTTGTTCAATCGAGCTCACCTGTTCGTGTTTTAGCATGATTAGGGTCCTTGACTTGATCTGTCGACCAACTTTGCCTAGACCTAGACCGTGACGTTTATCTCAACCAAACCAACCATTTGGTACTACGCCGAACACGCCTAAACGTTCCTGTACCTTACCTGTTATATACCCTGGAGCTACTTCCTATGCCTTGGATACCAGGATTATATCACCCTTGTTTGGATAAACTATCGACCTTTGCCTATGCACTGCTGGTTTGCTCGTCAAATCATGTACCCTAGTCGCACTATTGCATTTCAACATGCGTCTGCTGCCTTGGACCTCCCCCACCACCTTACCATCCTCTCTACAACATGTACCCTTTATCAACCCTATCCCTGATTTCCCGTTCACTCAATCCGTGATAGATTTGAGGGGGATTACCTATATCCTTAACAGGAGAAACCACTTCATATTATTGTCCGCGCAGCTTTACAACACAAGCTACACGACAATAAGGGGCTAATGTAGACACCAAATTCATGTCTTACGACCCCTTGTGACCCGCATCCCATTTCGCAACCTAACCTCATTACCTAAACCTTACACAATTATTTATTAATTACCTTGTAATTGATAAATCCCCATCACCTCACCTGCCACCTCATTTTTCCACCTCATCATGACCTAGCCCTAATCCTAAACTAACCTAATTAAAACCTAAAACTTGGTCTACACCTACACCCATGACTAAGGACCCCTTTCTCGCACCTAAAACCGACCTTCTAGTCACTTGACCAAGCCCGCAACTAATCTCTCGGGAGAAAAGCAGGGAAGGTGGGCTGTTTTACTAAAAATAGCCTACTTTTTCCTTACCGATGCCGGTTCCTACTCGACCGCCGTCGGTTACGTAACCGCCATCGGTTTCCTGTAAATGGCCTCCCCAAACCAAAAACAAGGATCGAAATTTCATTTTTGGATCAAAGGAAAGGATTTTTGAATCAACAGAGATCATTGGGAGCGAGGAACAGAGTCCTGATCTTCACTTGACTGAGCAGAGACAAGTGAAGAGACAAGGAGAGTTAGCAGCAAGGGAGAGCAAGCCCAGGACTGCAACTGGATACCAGAGCCCTGTGATACTCAGTTGATTTGATCTGCTGTGTGCCAGACCATCCTACCTCAGTTCTGCCTTTGCCATCAGAGCTCTTGGACTTGCATCTCCGTGAATAATCAGTAAGCTACTTCTTGCATGTACTCTTTAATAACATTTCTTCGACTTTTTGAATCATAAGTCCTCACAAATCCATTCTTGGATCCACTACCCAATGTGTCATTGCATCTAACTGTCATTCATCTAGATTTCATCACCTTATTTCCTAATATTACCTATATACAGCCCTACAAATAACACAACTACCAAATAACACCACCACCCCACAAAACAACTAACCTTCAGATCCTAGACTCTACCGATATCGGTCATCAGTAACCGCCATCGGTTATCAGTAACCGCCATCGGTTATACTGACTATAACCAATAACTAGCCTTTCCCCTACCCAGTTCAACAAAGCAATTTAATTGATATCTTATAGTATTTTGTGTTAATTCATATTAGCAAGGGAACTGACCACCTTCGAAAGGAAGTTTTATATTTCTTGGGCCCAAGGCAGTTTCCTCATTTATTGTCTAATTAAAATCTTATGGTCTTGTGTTCTTATTTGCAGGTAGTCCTTCCAAGACAAAAAGGAGTTCTTCGCAGTCAGCCTAATCTTTCTCTACGGTACGCGCACATCATCTCGACATTCTACAGGTATTCCTCCTAGCCACAACCCTTATCTGTTTCTAAAAGGAACGAAACATTCCGAGTGAAACAGAAGGACTAGGTGGGAGTGGTTGACAACAATCATGGATTATGAGGGTGTTTTCTTGGCTATGAGTTAGCACCATGTGAACAAGTTCTTATTTGGTAGGATTGCTTTTTGTAAATGACACAGAAACACAAAAAAATAGGAAAAATAGGTAGTGGTAGGTGGATTGGGTTAATATGTTAGCTAGAAAAATGCACAGGTTAACAGATGCTGGTTAGGGGAAACTAATGTCGGTCAGAGGTAACCATGGTTGGCCACTATGAAAAAAGAATAGTTTTCCAAAGAAGGTAAAAGACTGACAATCTTCCAGGAAGATAAGATGTAAGATGAATTTTATCAGAACAGAGAAGATACTGAGAGTTACAGAGACTCCAAACAACAAAGAATATGAAGCAGGTGTCTTTTTAGGTAGCTTAACGAAAAGAGCAGTAAACCGACACCGGTTGGATAAAACCGATGTTGGTCAGAGGTTAACCAATGACGGTCACTAGACCGACACCGGTTACTATGAAATTGAAACAGAGATGAAGAAAAAGGTGGTTGTGATTTAAAATCAAGTGTGGAATCAAACCCAGAAATCTAAGAATGATAAGAATGGGGTTTAAACACACTTAGACGAAGCTAGAATACACCAACTATGATGAGGAGCATGTAAAGAGAAATAAAAAGATGAAGAACGTGTCCTCTCACCTCAAAACTTAAGCCAAGTAGAAACACTAAGAAAAATACGATCCTAAAAGTGATTTTTCTATTATGTTTGTTTAGCTTATGCTATTAAGGACTGACTATGTGTATTTAGAACAAAAAAAAAATTGATTAGGAAGGCGTCCTACAAGGATATCTAAAAGGATAGGTTTCAGGTATGTTATGATGGGGGTGCGGGTCGTCTCTTGAGATAATTACTCAACAAAAGAAAATAGATAGGGAAGTACCTTCCAATCGTACTGTGTGATCACTGATAGATGTTCCCAAGTAAGATGTTGTTTAAGAAAGATGTGTTAATTTGAATTTGTGCAGTTTGGCAAGACTCAGAGAGGAGAGAGAGAGAGAGAGAGAGAGAGATTATGCTTTCTACATGATTCTTTTGTCAACCATTAGTTGGGCATGACTTCCAGCGTATAGGTTGCCTCTCATTTAATGTGCACTAATGCAGCATACAAGAATGAAATTCCATTAATTTTAAGCCCAAATCAAAATATTAAATTCGATGACAACAAAAGATGAACAAGAGAGAATATGATCTTTCACTAATGCAGTACAAATGAAAAATAAGAAGAGTTCTTGTTATAGCACCACAAAACACCAATGATTTGAGACAATAGGAAGAAGAGAAGATTCTAGGGGAGAAACTTAATGAGAGAACCTTTCAGAAAAGGAAACCAAACATGTGACTTACACCTAGGAATGAAGAAATGCAAGGAACCCTCGAATGGGTCCCACCTAGCGCATGCCAAAATGTTTCACCTGATTCTTAGAGCATTTCTCGAAATGTGACGAAATAGATAAGGGTAAAAGGTCAAGGAGGAGTACTTGTTAAAAATTTGGTTGAAGGTTGTTGCGCGACGTCGTTGACTTCTCGATCCACAGCTGATCATGAGAGCTTCCTTCTAGCTAGGAGGAACTACCCTGTAATAGACAAAAATACCACCAAAGATAGAAGTTTAAACAACATATGCAGTAGACTACCTAGCGCTATGCTAGTTTCTGGGAAGTGTGATACTCCCTAGAAGGCTATCATTCCACTGTTTTTAAACAAGTTAATGTGAGAAATAAAGTAAATATTGTCTCCTACTATAGTCAATATGATTTAAGCATCTCATATAAACACTAATAAGTAAAATCTAATCTAACAGGCTAGGTTAGGATTAGATCTAGAGGTTGGGTAAATAGTTTTGGGTTTCTGCAGGTCTGAAAGAGTTTTGATGAAGGTCATAGGTGAGTATAGGTAATTTTGGAGTAAGTAGGTAGGTTGCTGGTCTATACTATGTTGATAGACACAGAGACCGATGTTGGTTTATAGTCCTGACTGATGCCGGTTAATTGTGACCGATGGTAGGTCACTGAAGAAATGACAGGGGGTCAAGAATAGGGGTCTGGGTCTATTTTCCAAGTTAACACGGGGAACTGAGTGAGGTGTCTAGGAGGTTTGAGTAGGGATGTAGGTTTAGTGGGCAGGTCTGGTGGGGTTTTGGTGAAGATGGGAGGGAGTTATGGGTTAAGTTGGTGAATGGTAGTAAAGGGGTAATATCAGGTCGGTAAACTGATGTTGGTATAGGCTCGACCGACGATGGTTTAGGGAAACCAATGACATTGGTGGACTATTGGAAAATGGGAGATGTTACATAATGGATTCTAGATCTTCTTTTTGACTGCACAAAAGGTTGAGTAGGTCCGAAATGGAGTGTTGGATTGCTAGGACGGGGTCTTGAGGGGTTTTGGAAAAAGTATAGGGGGATAGTTATCACAGAGAGGACTTGTGAGTGGCTAAGAAAGCAATAACACACAGAAGAATCTAAATACTAAAAATTACTCAAAACCAAATTGGACTAAATAGAGAAGTATACTTACATGAAATTTTAATACCAGTTGAATGTGGGTGAAGAGTGGAAGATGGTGGTGAGAAATTTTCTTTTGTGAAGGTCCACCGGGTTGATAGAAGGACTCTTACTTGAGCTGCCTGGGATTTCCTCCTTGCTTGGTTGAATTAGATCTTCACTTAGATGGTTGTGGATGTCTAGGTATGAATGTATTCTCACTTTGATTGGCATGCAGATGTGATTATTCTCTCCTTTTGTTTTTTTCTCATCAGAATGTGCCAACCTTGAAATAAGGTTACCAAAGGGGAATAAAAGGTGAGTGACAATGGTTCTGGGTTTACCGGTGTAGGTTCAGGGGGTAATCGGCGTCAGTTAGGGTGAAATTTCATGGGTTTGCTAAAATTGGAAGATCATGGCAATGCTTTTTACCAGATCTTTTCTATTCCTCCGGGCAAGAGCAGGAGTTACCATTTTTTATGCGAGGTAAATGTGGTTAGAGGGGATGTAGGATTTGATTTTTAGGATTTAGTTAGGTCTTAGTTAGTTATGGACAACATACTAAGAATAGACTTAGGGTGAGATGACTAGGTGAGGTGGTGGTGTGGGAATTATCTTAATTAGGATAATTAAATAATAAATATTGTGAGGATCATGGATTAATTTAATTTAATTAATTAAATTAATATTAGTGTGGGATGTAAAAGGGACCATGGATAAAGTGAGTGCGTTTAGAGTTGGTTATTTGATGAGGGAGTCGAGGGGAGTGTGACCCAATTTTTTGTGTTTACATGGGGCACCTATGAGAGGGATAAGGGTGCGCATTGGGCACCCTAGTACTGAGATTATGGATGCCTTTTTTTGCAGAAAATGGATAAGAAAACATCCTTTGGAGTGTCACTCAATGTTTATCTCTATGTTCTCCTCCCTGATCACATGAATGTCATTGTATGGTCACTGAAGCACACTGGTAAAACCTGTAATGGAAGAATCACACATGTAAAAAACCTAGACAAAATTCATGGTATTGAAAGTGGTCTAGAAAAAATAAAGATGCAATATGGAAGGGGTCGGATTGTCCTCAGTTTCCAAATGGATGGAATTATCATTAAGCGTTGATACTACATCTCAAAACCCCAATGTATTTCCAGGTGTGTGTGTGTGTGTGTGTGTGTGTGTGTGTGTGTGTGTGTGTGTGTGTGTGTGTAATTTTCCCTAGGTGCTCTTCTGCCAGTCGCATTTTTGTGAAGAGCCAGTCGCATTTTTGTGAAGTAGTGAGAAAAATAAATAGATGGAAAATGTAGTAAATGTGTGCATGGGAAACAAAACTACACACACGTTTTCTGCCCTAGGTTCACTCTCATCACTTTTTTGTTTTTTTTACATCTTTAGTTTCCATGCTCCATCATCTTTTTGTCACTCCACGCTTTTTGTCTAGTCCTTCGGCGCATTTTCTACATCACTCTACATGGACATCAGGTACACATCTCTATCTACTTTATGTTACCAAGTTTTCACTCACCAACATAAAGTGGGGGAAAATGTAGACACTAAATCACACACTTTTGGGTAATTATTTAGTCTTGTCTCATACTACTATTCATATGGTTTTTGAGTGAAGAAAGTACTAATTAACCCCCATCTTTTGGCCATTTTACTTTTCTTTTTATCATCACTTCCCGACCTCTCACACATACATGCCTAGTCTTTTTTTCATTCTACATTTTTTAGCCTTGACTTGGGGTGCCTAGGCTTGACTAGTACTGGGGCGCCCACAGGGCCCTGGTCCCAGTCAGGGCACCTGATCCTTTTCCCACTTTATTCCATCTTTTGGGCACTTTCTAGCCATTTGAGATTTTCTATTTTTTATGGTTGGCCTTTCAGGTTAATTACAAAATTAGAACAAGAGAACCATATAAATATAAAGTTATGAGACCATAATGAGGGACCAAGCACTAGTCACTACTATCATCACCTAAGGTTGCATCCATCTAAGGAATTTATAGCTCATTTTCATCCATCTAGCTCCATCACAAGGGACAAGGTTGGTTCATCTACATCACACACACCACACACACACATAAATACATTAGGTTCTGATCATGTATCCCCGTCACAACAGCTTTTTATGGTACTCAGTATACCATTTGGCCACCATCATTTAGGAGTCTATCCATTATGAATGGTGAGATCAGGGTCCTTGATTCTTTTCTTGGGGTTTTTACATGTTCACATAGTCATTTCTTATTTTCCCAAAGACATATCGTGTAGTCTAAGGGAAGCTAGTGTGACAAGAAGTTGAACACAGGTGATCACTTAGCGATACTCTCTGAGAGTGGTTTAGAGACAAGTGAATATTTCACAGTGGGTCTCAACGCTACTAGATAAGTATGGGATCACACACCAAAGACTGTGAGATGAAAAGTACCACAATAATTACTCATAGAGCTATTTGATACACTTGACTGATATTATTAGTTCTTTTATTCGGGAAGGAACACTCCCCCCAAGAGTATCATCTCAACCCACGTGACTTGAAGATTGAGGGTTCTTTGTGTAAGATGGAATGGGCAGTCCAATCTCATTGGCTATAAAAATTTTAAATAAGATTTGGTGCCACTCTGAATGATAACTGCTGATGTTTGGGAAGGTTTCCACAACAAATAAGCTTGGGTCTGATTATAAGTCTAAGAAATGCAACTGGGAGCCACTAGTAAAGAAATTGAATGAGTTTTTTAATTGGAAGTTGGAACTGATTTGATCATAGGTTAGCCAACAGTGAAGCAATCGATGATCAGATATTGACCTATACTTGAATTTGGATTGAAATAAGTTGAAATGGAATAACGCACACTATGACAATTATTGTAGGAGAATGCTCCCAAGAAGAGAATTTACACCTGATTTAGCATAAGAATCTCATATGTTATAATCCCTCCTAAGCTATGATTAATTTCCATTAAATGATCCTGAGGAAATTCCTCAACATAAAGTAAATGAATCACATAATTGATGTGGGGAAAATAACCCCACTCCAGGAATGACCAAATGTTAGATTGTCCAACTTACATAGCACCTCAACCTAATGTTTTATTTAGTTTCTAATGTGTTTGTGTTGTGTCAGTATCATTCATGGGTCATAAGGTGGGCCATTCTTTTGGAATCAATTATAACGGCGTACAGAGCCAAATGTTTGAGTAGATGGAAACGGGTCGCTAATGTCTTAATCTTTCCAAATAATTGTATGTTTTGTCTTAGAATATTTTTAAGTGGAGCAGTTAAAATGATCATTGGGGAAAATCTCTTGGTAGCTTTATAATTCTTTATCATCTTACAATTATTTGATGCATATGACGGTAGATGAACCAACTTTGGGTCCCCTATGTGCATGGAGCAAATCTAGAGAATTTAAGTTCAGGGAAAGACCAGATGGGTTACCTATGATGTTTTTTTTGAATAATGATGCTATAAATTTGCTATAGCCTGGAATGGGTAAACCTTAGGGTGATGTAGTAGTGGCATCCTTGTGCTAAAATCCAAACCTTCAATGGATGGACTCATAATTCTAAAATGGTTTAATCCTTATGTGACTTGTTTTACGATTTGCTTGTAAGTTAACACATGGCAAAAGGCCAACCATTAAGGGTGGATTCGAAAAGTTCTATCACTAGTTGATAGATAGAGGAGTTAGATTCATGCTGCCCCTAAATTCCATTGATGGAAACTAAAGTGGGTTTAGGTCTTTAAAACGGGTGTCCAGGGGCCATTCGATCTAGGGTCAATTAGCATTTGGGATGTGCCCCCCCGGTTCTTTTTAGGCTAAAATCTTGTAAATGACAATTTACTAGCATGTATGTGTGAGAGGTCGGTAGTGAGGGATAGAAAGAACAGTAAAAATGACCAAAAGATGGGGGTTATTTTTCCTAGTACTTTCTTCACTCAAAAACCATATGATAGTAGTAGTGAGACTAAGACTAAATATTACCAAAAGTGCGTGATTTAGTGTCTATCACATTTCCCCCACTTTATGTTGGTGAGTGAAATGCTTGGTGTAACATTGAAAGTAGATAGATATGTGTACCTGATGTCCATATAGAGTGATGTGGGAAACACGTAAAGGAATAGACCAAGGTGAATAGTGACAAAAATATGGAGCATGGAAACTAAAGATGAAAAGAGAAAAAAGTGATGAGAGTGAACCTAGGGGTGGAACGTGTGTGTAGTTGTCAATGTGTGTGATGTACTTACATGTAGTATGGTGTGTGCTACCGATAAAATGTATGTTCGTTGACACCATTATTTTTGTGTATTGACTTCTTACTTCTCATACGATTAGACATGTAAGGAGAAGACAATCAAGTAGTCAAATACACATGTATATTTGTCAAAAAACGTATGTTTTAAAGACACATGTATATAGTAAAAAATCATGTAATGGAAATGAAAATGTAAATGGAAACATGTGCACCTGGATCCGTGATGAGAGAATGAGTATAGAAAGGATATCCTGTACTGCAAGTTTTTTTGGCGATCTCATGCCACCCTGGAAAAAAGAAGTGTAGGGAGAAATCCACGTTATTCTCCAACTTGTTTTCTTCCCTGAAGTATGTGTGTGAAGAGATTCATTGAACTTGACCTATACCGAGTTTTTTTTTTGGGAATTTTGACACCAGAACTGGCTAAAGTAGTGTAGAAGGGAAATATTTTGTGTCCTCTAACTTGTAACTACTTGATCCATAATGCTAAGGATAACCATGTCCTGTATAAAATCCGTTGTGTACAGGGCGTTCGTAGACTGGTCTAAACCCACTCACTGTATAACCCATAATGTTAAGGGGGGCGGAAATTGAACTAAACTAAACCGGTTTAGAAGTGTTGTGTAGTATGTAAACCCAAATGATGCCCCCTCTTTGGGGTTGCATGAAACTTCATTGATAAGAGAATGCTGCCTAAAAAAAGGACCAACCACATAAATTTTTCCACTTATAGGGGGAAGGTAATGTGCTTGGTAGAAACTCAATAAGCACACAAACAAAGTGGCTAGAATTAAGTGTTAGTGCAAACAAGCATGCATGTAAAATACAAATATTGGGTTACGCAAAAATGTGTAATCAAAAATCCAATCATAGGTACTGCCAAAGAGAGTTTCAAACATGGGAAAACACTCACGATGTCGTAAGACACTTAAGGTCATAATGGCCCACATACAACAAACAAGTGTGCACACCAAACATAGGGTAAGGCCCACATATGGTAGCAAACAAAACAAGAAAGTACAAATAATAAATAGCCATGAAAGCAAGTAATCCTACAAAAACAAATGTTGTAAATTAAGGACCTTTTTCTTTGCTAGCATTGTTAGAAATATAACCAGTATGTCAAAAAGTATGTATAAGCAAGTAATGAAAAGTGCTAAGTACAAAATGAAACAATAAAACCTGAAATGAGACGAATGTGGATGCCCCCAAAAAATGTTATAGGAGTGGTATTAGAAGGTGAGCATTCTATGTTGCTTGTAAGATACCCGTGTTGTGATCACCACTAGAAAAATACGTGAATGTGCATGTGTGGATGGTAAAGATTAATGACATACAAGAGATCTAACTAGCATGGCAGGTGTAATAAAGAAACCGTATACAAATAAATAAAAGTAAGATTAAAAAAACCCAAGAATATGCAATATGTTTTGGATGGATGGAATGAATGTAAGATAGACGGTAGGATCCGTATGCCCCCGGTGAATGGATTTATATTGCAATGAGGTAATTTGGTTTTTCCCCTTAGCAGTTCAAGAATGAACCATAAATGAGAGTGCATCATTAGGAAATGGTCGAAGTGGGTGTGTGTCTAAAACATTGTGATTATTGTGTATGTTATGTATTGATGATATGCAACCTAAGATGATGTGTGTGTGACCCTTATAACCGAAGCGCATATCATGACAAGATGATGAAAGAGTGATGATTGTATCCTAAAGCATATAAAAACTATCAAATGAATAGAGGGAGTCAGTGATGTATCCTAAAGTGTTTACCACTATAAGATGAAGGAATAAGTGACCATTTATCATCTATAATGTTATGTCACTAACCTAGTAATGTCACATGATGAGAGTTCAAATGATGAACGGTGTGAGTATCATAAGGTCCATTTGATTAGTAAACCCTTTGAAATCGAGTATATGGACTGAGGAACTAGAGTGCGTCATAAGAAGTGAGTTCAATGCGTAGCATAAGATAATTTAGTATGTGGGATGAGTAGATGACCCATTATGATGTGTAAATGTAATGTATAGTAATGTAGTTATTTTAGGATGAGTAGTATATGATTGTTAGACGTGTAGACACTAGAAATGTGACATATGAGTAATGAAGACTACTTTATGATTGAAAAGTATGCATGATATGTGAATGTGTGATGGTCGAAATGATGTAGTCTAAATGTAGAATGTATGATGTATGATCAATTTTAACTGATAAGAGATGTATCAATTCTAATATGAGGGGGATGTGTTAGATGTTATACCCCCTAATTATGTAATATGAAGGACACAATCATGTAATGTCATCTAAAATATATTCACTTTTAGGGTCATAATCGAATGGACACACATTAGTTATTTGATAAGGAAATAATGTTTTGGTTGATTACATATCAATGAGCCATTGTGCATATAAGGAGTGAGGTGTAATTTATACATAACCGTGGCATTATTCTTCATCAGTAAATGGGGGGAGTGAACAACTATTGTGCCATACCAATGAGTGAGATTCTATGTATAATCCATGAAAGGAACTATTGCAAATGATATACATGTGGCTGAAGGGCATAGAAAATGAGATGTGGTGATGATATCAATGTGATCAGGATCCAATGTGCCCTCTATATAAGTAATCCAAGACTCTCCTAATGTAAGTGGAGAAGAGCAAAGAGTACGTGATAGATAGAATGTCAGTAAGATGAAAGAAATGTAAAACCATAATCATCATAATAGTGATGAAGCCCATAATTATAGATAAGGATAATGAGTAGGAGGATTGGAAAAGGTCCTTGAAACTGAAACCAAGTCGAGCTAGACCATCCATGTGAACATATAGTTACATTGCAAGTAGGATCAAATGGATATGTTCCTATATTAGAATCATTCATGAAATTGTTTGACAAGTAAATTGTGGGCATGCTAACGTAGGTGTGGTGCTTACAAAGGTGGAGCGTGATAGAGTGATGTCCATAGACTGGGCACGCCCCTGATAAGAAATCATAGTTTTATAGGTAATGAAAAATGGCTATAGACTAGATTGTATCTATCACAAAATTTCCACCCTCGAGTGGTGGAAAGTATAATGTTTTATCCATGGGTGATGTAATCTGGAATGGTGTTACGATTCAGTGGTCATAATATTTGAAGGATCAGAGTCACGAAAAAATGGTGTATTCAACACCTTCATGTAGGAATTTAAGACCTTGATATACAAACAACAGATTGCATGGTATAAATTCATGGCCTACCCAGCAAACATTTATAAGTGACTGGGAAATCCATGATTAAAAACACCAGTGTTGTAACAATTTTTGGCCGAAGGGTTAATGGGTAATGTAATGCGACCAAATAGGCAATGGACGAATCGGACCATCATATGCATGTAGTGAAAGGTGAAATGGACTAATATGGGAATCTCATAACTAGAAATTCCTAAGTTTTCATTTAATGGCATGGGACATAAGTTTTGAGCTCAGATTTCGAATGTCAACTAAAGTACGCTTGACACCCATATGGTGGGTACTAATTAGGAAATACAAAGATGGGTCATTATCTAGAGCTGTGGAATGCTATCAACTGAGAAAAGGCATCTTTCAAATGCTTGGTGTTATCAAATCAGGGTGCATAAGGAATGTGACAAGTAACAAAGGAGCTATTGGAATTGATGGAGTAAATCGGGATGCTTAAGAAAATAATTTTTAAGGGAAATACTCATGATGACTAGACATTAGGCTGATAAGAAATGAATGAATGAATATCCTATAAGTGTGAAAATCGATCAGGTTAGTTCACCAAAATTATTAACTAAAATGTGAATATTATGAGTTAATTAATAAGTATTTGAGTTGTAAATAAGAGCTTAACCAAACTGTTTCACTCGGAATGTTTCGTTCCTTTTAGAAATAGATAAGGGTTGGGGCTAGGAGGAATACCTGTAGAAGTTCAGAATGTCGAGATGGTGATGAACGCTGCGTACCGTAGAGAAAGATCAGGCTGACTGCGAAGAACTCCTTTTTGTCTTGGAAGGACTACCTGCAAATAAGAAACACAAGACCACAAGATTTTAATTAGATAATAAATGAGGAAACTGCCTTGGGCCCAGGAAATAATAAAACTTCCTTTTGAAGTGGTCAGTTCCCCTGCTAATATGAATTGACACACAAAGACTATAAGATATCAATTAAATTGCTTTGTTTGAACGGGTAGGAGAAAGGCTGGTTCCGATTGGTTATAGTCAGTATAACCGATGCCCGGTTACTGATAATCGATGGCGGTTACTGATGACCGATATCGGTAGAGTCTAGGAATCTGAAGTAGTTAGTTAAATGGTTATGTTTGTTTTGTGGGGTGGTGGTGTTATTTGGTAGTTGTGTTATTTGTAGGGGGCTGTATAATAGGTAATTATTAGGAAATAGGGTGATGAGAGGTAGATGAATGACAGTTGGTTACTGAGGCAATGACCTTATGTGGGTAGTGGATCCAAGAATGGATTTGTGAGGACTTATGATTTCAAAAAGTTGAATGGATGATATTAGAAATGTTTTGATTAAAGAGTACATGCAAGAAGTAGCTTACTGATTATTCGCGGAGATGCAAGGTCCAGAGCTCTGATGGCAAAGGCAGAACTGAGGTAGGATGGTCTGGCACACAGTAGATCAAATCAGCTGAGTATCACAGGGCTCTGGTATCCAGTTGCAGTCCTGGGCTTGCTCCTTGCTGCTAACATCTTCTGTGTCTCTTCACTTGTCTCTGCTCAGTCAAGTAAATATCAGGGTTTTCTCGATCTCTCCTGATGCTCTTTCTTGATTCAAAGAATCCTTTTCTCTGATCCAAAAATGAAATTCCGATCCTTTGTTTTTGGTTTGGGGAGGCAATTTACAGGGAACCGATGGCGGTCGAGTAGGAACCGGCATCGGTAAGGAAAAAGTAGGCTATTTTTAGTAAAACAGCCCACCTTCCCTGCTTTTCTCCCGAGAGATTAGTTGCGGGCTTGGTCAAGTGACTAGAAGGTCAGTTTTAGGTGCGAGAAAGGGGTCCTTAGTCATGGGTGTAGGTGTAGACCAAGTTTTAGGTTTTAATTAGGTTAGTTTAGAATTAGGGCTAGGTCATGATGAGGTGGCAAAATGAGGTGGCAGGTGAGGTGATGGGGATTTATCAATTACAAGGTAATTAATAAATAATTGTGTAAGGTTTAGGTAATGAGGTTAGGTTGTGAAATGGGATGCAAGTCACAAGGGGTCATAAGACACGAATTTGGTGTCTACACCTTCACCAGCTTCCATTCTATCAGCCATGGGTCCTACCCAACCTATCACTATCGCCACAGGTGACAAGCAGTTTGTACAACTCCACCAAATAATTATCACCTTACAGTTCTATATTTCCCACTCATCCACTCGAAATGCCTTAGGTCAGTCGATATACGGTATGCCCATATCTATCCCCCTGACACTCATTCTTACTTCTGCATCATCCCAATCTATCTCCACACTACCCGCACCTGCCTTTCCCCCAGTCATTTCATAGTTAGGCCCTATACCTGCTATGACTACTTCATCTGCCACATATATTACACCTGAAACATCCACTATACCTTCATCAACTACCCAAAACATAATCTCATCTGTGCCTATCATCTCACATATACCCATAACAACACAACAACCCTTGGTTTCCATGACCCCTACTCCATTTCAAAATATTTTCCTTTCTATTCCACATTCCTTAGCCCCCATCACTACTAGATTCACCTCGACCCATCCACCTTGCTGGGTTTCAGAATGGAACATGGGTTGAAACCATAGTCAGGGGACAACAAGTCCCTCCTCTTTAATGGGAGAGGTTCCCTTATTAAAAGTAGGAAAAAAATGTACAAATATATGACTCTCAATGTTTAGACCCTGATATTCTAGAATTTTTTCATACTTCAGAAGCTCAGAACTTACCTTAGGTGTGGAAGAAGTTGGAATAGTATCTCCTCTCCTTGTAATCACTGGAATGGATGTAGGAGGCTCCTTAGATATTTTAGTAGGCTACACCAATTTCTCCTTCTTGTTGGATTTCTCAGAATTCATGATAGCATATGATTCATTGTTCATCTCTGTAAATCTTTCTTCATAATCATCCTCTTCATCTATGCCTTCAGTGGTGAGAAAATGGACATGAGATCCACTCAACTCTTTTAATTCTTCATCAAATTCCTCTTCATCTTCTTCACAGATTTCATTCTCCTCCTCATCATCAAGCTCCATCACTTCACATACTGCATTGATTGGAACTTTAATAGGTGGGCCTTCAATTACCAATCTAGTCTGAGGAGAGGGCAACCAATTCCTAGGCTGAAAGTTCTTCCTAGGAACATTTTGATAAGGAGCATGCTAGGCTAACTGCTTCTCAGAGCAATGAGATCATTAGCATGTTTCTGTACTAACTGATATGCATTAGCTCTAGGAGAATATGTGGAAGAAGGAGATGCTTTGGATTTGGATGATTCTCTCCTTAGCCTGCAAGACATGATTAGATCATCTTCAAAAATGACAAAAAATCTTTGATTAGCATCTAAAGCAGAAAGATTAGCTCTTCTAAGTGCATATCTCACTTCAGGTAGTTGGGCATTAAAGAAGAAACATTTCTGAATTTGATCCATAGGGCATGTGTTTTGTGGGATATTGTTAACCATCCTGTTAAATTTTGCCACAAATTCCCTCCTGGGCTCATGTGACTCTTTCTTGATTTTAGAAATTTGGGCCAAGAGGGAATGTACATCCTCAGTAGTTTTGAAACGATACTCAAACTGGGTCGTCATGGTGTTCTAATTAGTGATGGATCTAGTAGGGAGATGATAAAACCAATACATAACATTATATTGCAATGCCTCTACAAAAATCCTAACATATATATCCTCATGTTAAACTTAGAGAACACTGCAAGCAACAATGAAGGCTGTAATATGATCATTTGGATAAACCTTCCCATCACCTATAAATTTAGGGAAATTCTTTCTATTGCCTCAAGGAAATTCATGCAATGGTTGTGGAAGAGTAAGAGGCCGAACCCTTTGGCCCCAAGGTAGAGGTACTGCCATCCTTGGAAAGATTGTTTGGAGAGGAACTAAAACACCAGTGAGAATCAAAGCATGTAAATTAGGATTGATTTTATCTTGAGGGATGTCACTCTTAGAAGTTTTGTCTCCAGTAGGAGGAGAGCTTGTAGATCTTGTTACTCTTCTTTTTATTGATGATGAAGGGAGAGAGAAACCTTGATGATCTAGAACTTTGAAATGAAGGTATTTTTCCCCAAGGGTTCTTCTACCCCAAGTGTATCTTGGATTCGCTAGATCAAAAATGATCAGGAAGTTGTTATTCAAAAATTGGAATCCATTTACAATGAATTCCCCAGCAGATTCACCAAAAATTGTTGGGTTTTAGAATGAAATATGGGTTGAAACCATAGTAAGGGGATAACAAGTCCCTCGTATTTAATGGGAGAGGTTCCCTTATTGAAAGCAGGAAAAGAAAATGTACAAATATACAACTCTCAATGTTTGGACCATGATATTTTGGAATATTTTCATACTTAAAAGATTATCAATCAGAAGGAATGTAAGAATAAAGAGATGGGAGAATGAAGAAAACAACAATGCTTTTGGGGAATATAGATAGCATAGTATCTCCCTACTCGCATTGAACCAAGAAAATATAGAAAAGGATCAATTTCTTCACCACCGATGCAAATCTATAGACACAAAGTTCTAAAGATTACATAGACTACATCAAAAAGTTTCTATTGAATGCAAAACAAATGATCCATTGAATTGGGCAGAGATGGAGAGAGATAATAGAGAAAAATAAGAAAGAAATAACTTCTATATTGAATTACTTCCAAATTTACAACGTTCCCAGAAAAACTAGAATCCTTTTTCATGGCCAAAACCATGTTTATATAATAATTCGTGTACAACCATATTTTTCCCCAAGAAAAGAATATCCGAAAGTAATAATGTTTGTTACAGATCTGCTTTTGGAAAGTGACATGAAACAAACGCACTCATGAAACTTAGAGGTTCAAAAAGGTGAATATTTCAGGTGGTTGAGCATGATTACTTTAGCAGGAGGCATCTCATGATTTTCTTCTTTATGTGGTCCTAAGATTTCCACCTTTTAACCACTTTTATAGCACTCAAGTGCTTATTGGCAAGTTTTCCCCTTTTTATTGCATATGCTTGATAAAATCTATTTTCTGATAATCAAACTTTATATCCTTTTAAAATTATTGTTTTGGCTCCACAATAAACCCAAAAACAAGGATACAAAGAAAGAAGAATGAAGAATGAAGAGTGATCCATTTTTTCCATTTTGCAGATCTATGTTTCATTAATGGCATTGAAAACCATATGAGTGCATTTGGATATCGTTTCCCCCTTCTACCTTCAAATTTAGACCCTACACATGGTGAGATCCAAGCAATGATGTCCCAGGGGGAGAAATTTGAATTTCCTGACATTTGGGAGAAAAATCATGATTTCTCATTTTATTCCGCCCCTCTGCATCTCCACCAAAGGCTGGACACATGACACGATCTGAGTGGCTGAGGAAATGCAGTTCAAATTTTCCATTTAAACTCTTTTTAACAAAAAGCTTAAATTCTCAAAAACCTCCGCTGGCCCACTATGAATTTTCAACGTAGACATGTGGCACACCATGATTGGAGAAGGGGGCGCTACTCAATTTGCAACATTTTAACCTTTTGGTGAAAAAGGTTCAAATTCTCAATTTCCTCCGCAAGCCCACTGTTCTGATTTCATCCTTCAACATGTGGCATCACCTGATTGGTTGCAGGAAAGCACTTTAGTTTTATACTTTATCCACTTTTGAAAAGGGGAAAAATTCCAACTTTTCCCCTGAAAGTCCATGCCTCTACCATTGACTTTTCAATGTAGGCCACATGTCCCTTTCTGATTGACTGCGAGCCTCAACTTAGAAATTATCCCTTCACGTGAGCGGGGCCACAGGCCATTTTAGAACTTTTCACCCTTTGTGGAAACAAGGCTAAAATTCCTAAAGTCCTCCACCGGTCCGCCAAAGTGCATATGAACTGAAAAAATGCCACATGTCCCTTTCTGATTCTTCAACACATGGCATCACCTGATTGGTTGTGGGGAACTTCTTCACTTTTTATCTATCTTGAAAAGGGGAAAAATTCCAACCTTTCCCCCAAAAGTCCACGCTTCCGCCATTGACTTTTCAACATAGGCCAAGTGTCCTTTTCTGATTCGCTGTGGGCTTCAACTCTGAATTTTATCCCTTTTGTGTGAGTGGGGCTGGGGGCCATTTTGGAATTTTTTCCCTTCCACCGTAATTCCTTAGAGAATAAAATGGATCTGCCACCCCAAACTTCCGCCAAAATTTCTCTAGCCAATTAGGGACCAGCGGGATGTGGGGAAAATCTAACATTTTTACCAAAATCACCAAAAGTGATAAGTTCAAAAAGAAACCCATCCAGCCACATCCAATGAGAATAAAACACATAGCTTCACCTTTTCGAGCAAGAATTTGATGGGGAAAAGAACGTAGGAAGTTGCACGAAATGGTAAAACACCATTTTTTCTCTCGATGAAGAATTTCTTTCTCTGCAAAAATGTTAAAAATGAAAGATGCAAGGTCCCATACATTCCAAACACATAAAATAAGAACTAAAATCATTTCCCAACCATTGAAAATAGGTAAAACATTTTAACAACAGTAAAGTACGGAAATTTTGATCAAAACGTCATGGGAAATGAGTGTAGACACCAAATTTGTGTCTTACGACACTCTGTGCCCCGCATCTCATTTCGCAACCTAACCTCATCACCTAAACCTTACACAGTTATTTATCAATTACCTTATAATTAATAAATCCACATCGCCATACCTGCCACCTCATGTCACCACCTCATCATGACCTAGTCTTAACCCTAAACTAACCTAATTAAGACCTATAACTTGGTCCAAATCCACACCTATGACTAATTACTCCTTACCCGCACCAAAAACCAACTTCATAATGACTTGACCAAGCCCGCAACCAATCCCTCGAAAGAAAAGGAGGGAAAGCTGGCTATTTTACCAAAAATAGCCCGCTTTGACCTGACCGATACCGGTTCCTACTCGACCGCCGTCGGTTGCGTAACCGCCATCGGTTCCTCGTAAATGACCACTTCCAACCAAAAACAAAGGATCGGATTTTCATTTTGATCAAAAGGAGGAGAAATCATTGAAAGGATCCAGATTTTGCTTGGCCGAGTAGAGACAAGTAAAGAAACAGGAAGAGTTTGTAGAGAAGGACATCAAGCCCAAGACTACAACTTAATAACCAGAGCCCAGTAACACTCATCCGAGCATCAGAAGAGGAGATAACTCATCTTGGATTGTTAGATCATCCAACTTGGGTCCTGTCTTCATCATCACAGTCCTGAAACCTACATCTACATCATGGACGAGTAAGTAGTGTTTTATATGTTTCTAAGCACCATTTTCTTGAGCCTATTGATTAATAGTAATCATAAGTTTATTCCTAGATCTACTACCAGCAACATACTACACTTAACCTTCACCCATACATCTTGATATTTCCCAGAAGGCCATTTTACCACACTCTGAGTCTTCCCTATCCTCCCATCATTCCCCTCAGCCATCCCCCAATCTTAATAACCCCACAATCACCTTGCAACCAACCTCTATCCAGAAGCACTTAGATTGCTGACCCTACCGGTATCGTTTATCCCCTACCGGCAGCGGTTCTCTAACCGCGGTCGGTGACCCAGTGACCGGCGTCGGTCACTGTGACTTATACCCCGAAACCTTTTTCTCACCTATTTGTCACCTAACAACCTTAGATCCAATCTAGTTTATCCCTATAACTCAACCTGAACGTATCAACGACCAGTAACCGAACAAACAATGTGAGGCTTTATTATTGATAATTTAGCTTCTATTGTTTTGTAACGAGATACCTAAATCATGATTTTGCAATAGCTTTCTTTATTATCATTTGTGTTAATTCGTATTAAAAGGGGAACTGACCACCTTTGAAAGGAAGTTTTATATTTCCTAGGCCTAAGGCAGCTCCCTCATTTATTATCTAATTAAAATCTGGTGGTCCTGTATTCTTACTTGCAGGTAGTCCTTCCAAGACAAAAAGGAGTTCTTCGTAGTCGATCTGATCTTTCTCTACGGTACGCGCACACCATCTCAACATTCAACAGGTATTCCTCCTAGCCCTAACCCTTATCTATTTCTCAAAGGAATGATAGGATAGAAGCAAGTCTATTCTACAGAGCCGAAACATTCCGTGCGAAACAATGAGAATGAGCATCTGAGGAATTTTAAAACACAATTTTTTTCTATGGCAGGGCTCTAATTTTCATGAAATTAGATGCAAAATGGTGGGGAAAATTGAGAGGACAATAGTTGGCTCCTTCTAGGGATGATTTGGTAGAGGAAAGAGGAAAAATCAAGAACCTTAGAGAATTATGTGTAGTCAGATTGAATCAGTGTCTTAGCCAATGTGCAACGGAGTCAAAAAGAAGAAATATCGACACAAAAGACAATGCACACAAGGAAACAATCAAAAACAAGAAAAACCAGAAACAAGCGCTATACAAAATGTACAGAGGGACCACCAAAACTCCTAGGTTTTGAAAAACTTCAATAATTTCCCACTATAATGAAGTGGGAGAGGAGAACCATCCATGTAATCTAGGTAAAAAGAGTTCTCACCAAAAAAATGTCTAATTTTAAAAGGACCAAGCCAAAGGGAATCAAATTTACCATGGCTACCTCGAGGTTCATGCCTTTTTTCCCAAAGAATAACACTTTCTCCCACTTGAAAAGTTATGGGTTTAGCCTTTTTGTCAAACATAGATTTTACCTTGAGTTGATGAGATGATATTATGTCAACCACTTGCAATCTATCTTCATTCAACTTCTGGAGGTACATAATTCTTATACCCAATGAATCAGTAAAGCTAGCATCCTCAATGGGCTTCATCTAATTTGAGGCTGGCAGTTCCAATGTCACTGGCAGCTGAGCTTCAACTCCATATACCACTTGGAAAGGAGACATTCCAATGGCTTTCTTAGGTGTAATCCTATCTGCCCATAAAGCATCATATAGTTTCTTATGCCAATTCCTCTAAGAGTCATTAACAAGCTTCTGCACAATGGTGACCAAGTTCTTGTTAGTTGATTCTGCTTGCTCATTCCCTTGAGGGTAGTAATCTAAAGAGTGGGAAAGGGAAATGCCATATCCATAGCAGAAATCCATCATCTCAGTAGAAGAAAAATTGGAAGCATTTTTAGTGACAATCTTTTTTGGTATCCTAAACCTTATTAAGATGTGTTCCTTGATGAAGTTGCATACTACTTCAGAAGTATTACTTTTAACTGGAATAACTTCCACCCACTTGGTGAAATAATCAGTGGTAGGCAAAACATGAGCATGCCCTACACTTGAAGGTGGATTGAGTGTCCCAATGAAGTCCAAACCCCATTGTTGAAAAGGTTCCTCAATCACCACTAGTTTGAGAGGTAAAGTAGCCAATTTTGGTCTTCCAACAAAGGTTTGACATGCTTCACACTTGCCTACCCACTTTGATGCATATTTAAACAAGGTAGGCCAATAATATCTAGCACGGAGGATTTTATGGGCTGTGACAGCAGAAGAGAAATGACCTCCACAGACCTGGTTGTGAAAAGATGAGAACAATTTCTTTTACTACTCTTTGTTAACACATTTCAAAAACCTTCCATCTATGCCTCTTTTGAACAATGCATTTTCCCACAACACATATTGCGTAGACCTTAATTTGATGGCTCTCTTTTCCTTGACACTCAAATGGGATGGACATTCTCCATAAGTAAGAAAGTGTGCAATGCTAACATATCATTCATTAGTTAAGCTAAGGAAAAGAACAACATGGATATCAAGTTCCTCCTTGGATAATTTGGCATCATATCCTTCAGCAATGAGTTCACATAAGCCCTTTTCTCAAACTAGCTTGGTGGGTTTGATGTCAAGATCATACTTTTAAACTTTGGCTACCCAATTTCCTCTCTTAGTTCCAAATTCTTGTTTTGTAAGAATGGATTTAATAGTTGTATCAAGCACAAGCACAATAGAATGAGAGTTGAGGATGTAAAAATGAAACTGCTTCACAGCTTTGACCATTGCAAAAGCATGTTTCTCTATCATGGTGTATTTCAGCTCAAGGGCTTTCAAAATATAACTCATGAATTCTATGGGGATTTCATGACCTTCAGCATTCTCCTGGGTCAACACAACAACTAGAGTACTTTCATTAGCATAGAAATAGATAATGAAGTCTTTGCTATAATTAGGGTATGCCAAGATTGGAGTCTTTGCTATAGCTTTCTTGATGTCTTCAAATGTAACCTTTCCTTCAGAGGACCAACCAAACATCTGCTTCCCTTTCATCATGTGGGATATGTTCAAAGTAAATTTAGCAAAATCAAGTATGAATATTCTTAAGAATTTTATCTTACCAAAGAAAGAGTGCACACCCTTCTTGCTTGTGGAGAGAGGGATCTACTGAATTACTTGGACTCTTTTTGGATCAATCTTGATTCCCTCCTTGGAGATAATGTGTCCCAATAATTTTCCCTTAGTGACAAAAAATATAGATTTCTTGGGATTCAAGGAGATGTCATGCTCTCTAAACTTTTGGAGGATAGTTTCAAGGTGTTGGAAATGATTAGCTCTGGTTTTTTAAAACATAGTCAGATCATCAAGATATACAACTATGCATTTTCCCTTGAGACTACCAAATGCCAAGTCCATTGCCCTCTGAAAGGTGGCACTAGTATTGATGATGCCAAAAGGCATTCTCTTGTAAGAAAAGGTGCCCTAAGGAGTGGTAAAGGAAATATTATGTTGATCTGCATCACTTACATCTACTTGATTATATCCTGAGAATCCATCAAGCATGGACAAAATTTTTGAACCTGTAATATCCTGCAACACTTGATCCATTACAGGGAGAGGATAATTATCCTTCAAATAGGCTTGATTCAAATTCCTAAAATCAACACAAATCTGGATCTCACCATTCTTCTTCCTGACAGACACAATAATAAAAATCCGCATTGAATGGTGAATGGGGAAAATGATCTTAGCCTTCAATAAGTTTTGGATCTCTTGAAAGATTGTATCAGCAATTTTAGGGTTATACTGCCTCTGCGTTTGCTGGAAGGGTTTGATCCTAGGTTTTAGAGGAATGAAATGTTACATCTATTTTGGCTAAAAAGACTCGAGATCATCATAAGAATATGTAATAACTTCATCATATATTTTCAATAGATTCACTACTTTCTCCCTTTCCTCTCGTGTGTAGCACTTTCCAATGTTTACCAGCATGGGTTCATTAAGACTCCTAATGTTTATCTTTTCAAAGTCAGCAGACTGTTAAGCTCCTTTGGAATTTTTGGACTTTATGTACCTATCATGTTTATCAAATAACTCTTCCAAGCTTACCATCCCTTTAGGTATCTTAGTAACTTTTAGTTTTATGTAGCCATCATGATCCATTTCTTCTTTGTTATCTTCTTCATATGGGGGCACACACTCTCTAGGAAGATTTCCACTTCCTTTAAAGTATAACTGGTCAAAATTACCTCTGAGTTCAAGGAAGGAAAGTAAGTGTTGACCATCATTAAAGACCTACTAATTGTTTGCATTGTCAGGCACACTAGGCCCATGAATCATCTCAATGGTGAATTTATCTTGGAAGAAATATGGATGAGGGATCAGTAGAGACCCTGAGAAAGCTAAGGAATCAGCCCTGGTGTTTCTTTCCCTTGGCATGGCTTCAATTGAAAAGCCATCAAGGAACTCAATAGAGTCCAAAACCATATTACTATAATCTTTCAACCTTCTATTCTTCACTTGAAAGAGATCTCTAAACTATTTTACAATCATCTCTGCATCTCCACAAGAAAGGATATTCTTGATCCCCATCTCCTTTTCCATGCTTAAACCGAGGATGAGAGCCTCATACTCAGCTATATTATTTGTGTTTTCGAATTGGAAATTGAAAGAGAGAGGATGAATTTTCCCTTTTGGAGAAATAAGCACCACACCAGCTCTAAAACTAGCTGTGGAGAAGCTCCCATCAAATTCCAAAATCCAAATGCCATTAGGATCAAGAAGCACTTCCTTAGGATGCTTAGCCTCATCTTGTGACATGATCATGTAGTTACCATGACCAATGTCCTCATAAAGTATTTGTGCCTTTGGGTCATCTATTTTTTGCAGGATATATTTAGTTTGTTTGTCAGGAATTAGCTTCTACATTTTCCCATTCATTGGAATAAAAGCATGTGACCAATCCATCATGATTTCTCCTCCCACATATTTGCAAAAATTTCTACTCAGTAGCATGTCATAGGAAGGGGAAATATAAGCTACCAAAATGGTGGCTAAAACTCTCTTCTCTGGAAAAGCAACAAAGACTACTTGTGCATCCTTGATCCTTCCAACCATTGGCACTTCTCTACTTTACATTGAGTAACATGAACCAAAAGTGTGGGTTAGGGTTAAGCCTAGGGCATGAGCTAACTTATCAGGCATCACATTATTTGAAGCACTAGAATCAATAACACAATTGTTGAGTTTGTGGCCAGCTATGAGGAGAGTGACATAAAATGGTTTGATCTTCTCATAAGATGAAGTGACTCCTGCCACAAGGATCGATTGAGATGAAGGAGAAGGAGTGGGAAAAAAGACCTTAGAACTAGGGGATGAAGGCTTGGATTTGAAAATTACAAAGTCTACCATCTTAGCAAAGGCCTTGGGATGGGTTTGGTAGAATTCAGCTTCTGAGATCTGGATCTTATTTTTCTTGAGATGGTCAATAATGTCAAAAGAACCAAAGGTAGATGGAGCATCATTGATAGGAGTAGATGAAAATTTTGACTTATCAACTCTATCATTTGAAGGGAAAGAAGTCTTAGGAGCAAAAATAGAGGAGGAAGGAACATCAGAACTTACCTTGGGTGTGGAAAAAGTTGGAATAGGAGCTCCTATCCTTACAATTAATGGAATGGTTGGAGGAGGCTCCTTATATATTTTAGTAGGCTCCACCACTTTCTCCTTCTTTTTGGATTTCTCACAAGTCATGACAACATATGATTCATTGTTCATCTCTGTAACTCTTTCTTCATAATCATCCTCTTCATCTATACCTTCAATGGTAAGAAAACGGACATGAGATCCACTCAACTCTTCTAAGTCTTCATTATCTTCCTCTTGATGTTCTTCACAGATTTCATTCTCCTCCTCATTATCAGGCTCTAGCACTTCATATGTTATACTAATTAAAACATTAACAGGTGGACCTTCGATTGCCAATTTGGTCTGAGGAGAGGGAAACCAATTCTTGGGATGAAATTTCTTCCTAGGAACATCCTGATAAGGAGCATGCTGGGCTAACTACTTCTTGAGAGAAATGACATCGTTAGAAAGTTTCTGTACCAACAGATCTACATTAGCTTTAGGAGAAGATGTGGAAGAAGGAGATTCTTTGGATTTGGATGATTCTCTCCTTATCTTGTCAGACATGATCAGATCATCTTCAACATTGGCATCAAAGATTTTATCAAAATTTAAAGTGGCAAGATTAGCTCTTCTAAGTGCATAGCTCACCTCAAGAAGTTGGGCATTAAGGAAGAAACATTTCTGAATCTGATCCATAAGGCGTGTGTTTTGAGGGATATTATTAACCAACTTGTTGAACTTGGCCAAAAATTACCTCATGGGCTCATGTGACTTTTTCTTGATTTGAGAAATCTTGGCCATGAGGGTATGTAAATCCTCAGCAAGTTTGAAATGCTTCTCAAACTTGGTCGTCATGGTGTTCCAATTAGTGATGGATCCAGTAGGGAGATGATAAAACCAATCAGCAACATTATCTTTCAATGCCTCTACAAAAATCCTAACATAGATGTCCTCATGTTAAACTCTGAGAACACCACAAGAAAAAATGAAGGCCGTAATATGATCATTTGGATGAACCTTCCCATCACCTCTGAATTTAGGGAAATTCTTTCTATTACCTCAGGGAAATTCTTTCTATTACCTCGAGGAAATTCATGAAATGGTTGGGGAAGAGAAAGAGGCCGAACCCTTTAGACCCAAGGTAGAGGTACTGCCATCCTTGGAAAGATTGTTTGGAGAGGAACTAAAACTCCAGTGAGAATCAAAGCATGCAAATTAGGACTGATTTGATCTTGAGGGATGTCACTCCTAGAAGTTTTATCTCCAGCAAGAGGAGTGCTTGTAGATGTTGTTCCTCTTCTTTTTATTGATGATGAAGGGAGAGAGAAACCTTGATGATCCAGAACTTTGAAATGATGGTCTTCTTCCCCAAGGGTTCTTCTACCCCAAGTGTATCTTGGATTCGCTAGATCAAAAATGATCAGGAAGTTGTTATTCAAAAATTGGAATCCATTTACAATGAATTCCCCAGCAGATTCACCAAAAATTGTTGGGTTTTAGAATGGAATATGGGTTGAAACCACAGTAAGGGGATAACAAGTCCCTCCTATTTAATGGGAGAGGTTCCCTTATTGAAAGCAGGAAAAGAAAATGTACAAATATACAACTCTCAATGTTTGGACCCTGATATTTTGGAATGTTTTCATACTTAAAAGATTATCAATTAGAAGGAATGGAAGAATAAAGAGATGGGAGAAGGAATAAAACAACAATGCTTTTGGGGAATATAGATAGCATAGTATCTCCCTACTCGCATTGAACCAAGAAAATATAGAAAAGGATCAATTGCTTCACCACTGATGCAAATCTGCAGACACAAAGTTCTAAAGATTACATAGACTAGAACAAAAAGTTTCTATTGAATGCAAAATAAATGATCCATTGAATTGGGTAGAGATGGAGAGAGATAATAGAGGAAAATAAGAAAGAAATAACTTTTGTATTTAATTACTTCCAAATTTGTAATGTTCCAAGAAAAACTAGAATCCTTTTTCATGGCCAAAACCATGTTTATATAAAAATTCATTGACATCCATACTTTTTCCCCAAGAAAAGAATATCCGAAAGGAATAATGTTTATTAGATATCTGCTTTTGGAAAGGAACATGAAACAAACACACTCATGAAAATTAGAGGTTCGAAAAGGTGAATATTTCAGGTGGTCGAGCATGATTACTTTAGCAAGGGGCATCTCATGATTTTCTTCTTTATGTGGTCCTAACATTTCTACCTTTTAACCACTTTCATAGCACTCAAGTGCTTATTGGCAAGTTTTCCCCTTTTTATTGCATATACCCGATAAAATCTATTTTCTGATAATCAAACTTTACATCATTTCAAACTTATTGATTTGGCTCCATAATAAACCCAAAAAGCATTTCATGGTAAAATGACAAGGATACAAAGAAAGAAGAATGAAGAATGATCCATTTTTTCCATTTTGCAGAGCTCTGGTTCATTAATGGCGTTGAAAACCAGATGAGTGCATTTGGCTTTCTTTTCCCTCTTTTACCTTCAAATTTGGACCCTACACATGGTGAGATCCAAGCAACGATGGCCCAGGGGGAGAAATTTGTATTTCCTAACATTTGGAAAAAAAACTTGATTTCTTATTTTTCTCTGCCCTTTCGCATCTCCACCAAAGGCTAGACACATGGCGCTATTTGAGTGGCTGAGGAAATTCAGTTCAAATTTTCCATTTAAAATCTTTTTAAAAAAAATCTCAAATACTCAAAAACCTCCACAGGCCCGCTTTGACTTTTCAACATAGGCATGTGGCACACCATTATTAGAGAAGGGAGCACAATTCAATTTGCAACATTTTAACCTTTTGGTGAAAATGGTTCAAATTCTTAATTTCCTCTATAGGCCCGTTGTTCCAATTTCATCCTTCAACATGTGGCATCACCTGATTGGTTGTAGGAAAGTGCTTCAGTTTTATACTTTATCCACTTTTGAAAAGGGGAAAAATTCTAACTTTTCCCCAGAAAGTCCATGCCTCCACCATTGAATTTTCAACGTAGGCCACGTGTCCCTTTCTGATTAACTGCGGGCCTCAACTTAGAAATTATCCCTTCCCATGAGTGGGACTGTTGGCCATTTTAGAACTTTTTGCCCTTTTTGGAAACAAGGATAAAATTCCTAAAGTCCTTCGTCGATCCGCCAAAGTGCATATGAACTGAAAAATGGAAATGTGTCCCTTTCTGTTTCTTCAACACATGGCATCACCTGATTAGCTGCAGGGATGTGCTTCACTTTTTATCTATCTTGAAAAGGGGAAAAATTCCAACCTTTCCACTGAAATTCCATGCCTCCATCGTTGAATTTTCAATGTAGGCCATGTGTCTCTATCTAATTCACTATGGGATTCAACTTAGAATTTTATCCCTTTCACGTGAGCGGGGCCGCGGGTCATTTTGGAAATTTTTTCCCTTCTTCCATAATGCCTTAGAGAATAAAATGGATCCTCCGCCCCAAACTTCCGCCAAAACTACTCCAGCCAATCAGGGACCAGTGGGGATACGGGGAAAATATGAAATTTTTAGCAAAATCACCAAAAGTGATATGTTTAAAAAGAAACCCATTCGACCGCATCCAATGAGAAGCAAATGTGTAGCTTCACCTTTTCGAGCAAGAATTTGACGGGGAAAAGAATGTAGAAAGTTTCCAGAAATGGGAAAATGCCATTTTTGCTCCGGATGAAGAATTTCTTTCTCTACAAAAAGGTTAAAAAGAAAAGATTCAAGGTCCCACACATTCCAAATGCATAAATGAATAAATAAAATCATTTTAACAAAAGCAAACTAAAGAAATTTTGATTAAAACGTCATGGGAAATGAGAACGAACATTTGAGGAATTTTGAAAACATGAATTTCTTCTATGGAAGGGCTCCAATTTTCATGAAATTAGATGTGAAAGGGTGGGGAAAATGGAGAGGACAGAACACCTTCATATACATATTATCAGTAGCCTCCCATTTCATTTATCATTCATTCTGGGTACGTGCCCCCTATCTCACTCCCTCATTCTCAACCTACCTATTCAGCATCACCATATATTGGAATGCCACCTCCATCATATGTCCAACACCAACCCTCTTACGCTAGAGGAGGTACCCATCCATTACTACCTACCAATGACCTTATCATGTTAATGATGGATAAAATGTAGACACTAGAGGCATCGGTTTCTGGCTCATGCAATTCTCTCACCTAAGATGAAATTTTCAATGAGCCCATACATCCATCCATTCATATTCATCCATATCCCATACATTGGGAGATGCCTAAATTTAATCACTTCAACAACAAAGAGGACCCGCAACAACATTTGTGGTCTTTCAAAATTGGGTGTTATCAAATCGCCCATGATGATGCTTTTCTTCTAAAGACATTTCCCATGTTTCTGACTAGGCCCGCATTAGACTGGTATAGTGGATTACCTAGACATTCTATCTACTCATTTAATTAGGTAGCCCAAGCCTTCTTGGATCAATTCTCCAACAATTTTGTTAAGAAGGTTACCATGACTGACCTCTACTCTATGCATCAATATGACGACGAGTCTATCGCATATTTTGTCGCTTGTTAGCGTAGCCTGATCAATCAACTCACATTCCAATTACCACTAACCAAACTCATAGAGATCTTCACTCGAGCTTGTGCTAGACATATTTCACCAACCCTGCAGGTGCTTACTTTCCAAACATTTGATGAGGCATTAACCATGGCATGGAAACTAAATATTTGGGCCATCGAAGAAATGAAAATCTAAATATGAAATAAGAACATGGAATTTAACTCAAATGATACCTCTTCTTCTTCGAAACCAAAGAATAATTATTCAAAACCCAAGGGAACCGCTAATGCGGTGGTACTCAAGGCCGACCCAACTCATCCATCAAATTAGGCTAAGACCTCATCTAATCTTTCCCCTCTCCAGAATTTTCAATTCAAATGAGAACAACGGAAATACACCCCAATTGGGGAGCCTTATTCTTCTATTTTAGAAAATCTCATTAAAGCTGGGGCCATCACCTTTCCTCCTATAAAACAACACACTGGTTTTGATCCTACTCGCCCCACACCTACGTGATACAAAGAGCATGACTTCTGCAACTATCATCGGGTAAAAGGTCATAATGATGACAATTACATCACTTTTAAGAACATTGTCTAGGAAATGCTCGAGAACAGTGAGTTAGTCTTGGATAATCTGAATGTACCTATGAACCAAAACCTTCAAATTTTCAAAAAACCATTTTCTAATCATGCCCCTTCTTCTAACCAAACTGGGGAGACCTCAACTAATGATAGCAATACCCGCAAGGTCCATGCTATTTTCAGTGATGCACCAGTTGCTTCCCGATTTCCTCATATTCCTTCCACAAAGGAAATCCTAGCCCAAATTCCTCCACCTACACATGAACCCACTTCACCTATTCCTCCAACCATAGAGGAACACCCTTCATCTCCTCCCTCACCTATGAAGGACCCTTCTGTTAACATCGAGACCACTTTGCCTTTGGCTTCCCCACCTAGAGAGCCATCACCAGCAGTTCCTCTCCGACCCATGGGAGACGCTTGTTCATCTCCTCTACCCACAAAGGAGAACTCATTATCTCCTCTACCAATCAAATATCTAGTAGAAATTCCATTACCTCTAGGTGACCATTCTCCATCAACCACCCAAGATCCTGCTGACTTAATTTTGGCTCTCTTACCCAAAGAGGATGAAGCTAGCAATTTCTTGTTTCTAAATCAAATTTTATGGGAATTACCATGGATCCACATCGACCTTACCCACAGTAGTGTCATTCTCATGCTTAGTTGATCTCCTATATTATGTTAATAGAGCCTTACTTTAGGGGTGTCTTCTACTTCCTGTCTCAACACAAATGAAAATGTCACTCACTGACACCTCCACTATCTATCAAAAACTGTTTCAGCCAACCAAACCGTACATAACCATAGTTATCTCAAATTCTCCCATGACACCACCCATAACCCACCATCCATCTACATTCAAACCCACACTTACATCATCTTCCATGCCTAAACCTATGACTACTTTAGGGGTCATCCTAACGGCTAGCCTTACTCATCCACCCATCAAATTAGATTTAGCTACATCTTCCAAAACTAACACCAAACTTAACATGTCCCCTAAACAGAAGAACCAATCTCTTAGACCTCATACCCCAAACTCGCCAACCACACCCTTATCACCTTCACCTCTTCTATCCATCCTAGGACCTCACCCCTCGACCCTTACTAAGAAACCCCCATCCACTAGTAAACGCATAATTCAGTAACCAATTCCCCCATCGTAGACCTCTAATATACCCATACGCCCCACACAACCTCCGACCACACCTGTAAACTTTTTACCACCCATACCTCGAATACCATCGATAACTTCTTTACGACCCATGACACTTCCTTCCCTTTCCCTCACACCTCCTGCCCAACCTAAGCCATCTACCTACATAGCACCTATATTACCCCCATAGGTAACCCACCCTCTTCCACCATCTAATTTTCCCTCTACATCTCATATGCCCATATCACTGTTATCCAAAATGATCCCCTTCTTTTTTTTGGCTAACTTGCCTTCATTATTTCCTTCCTTGTGCTTAAAATTCAATTTGCACACATTTCAAGCACTCAAAATATTCTAGAAATGGCTTCTTAAGATAGGATTTTTCTTCCCCTTTCCAGAAAGGTAAAGAAGTCCTCCTAAATCCTTGCATTTTTTGAGTTATGGCTCGGTGGAGTTAGCAATGAAAATTTTCCTTAGGCGGGCCCGCAAAAGTAAGGAGGAAATTGTGCCAGGAAATCTCAGGGTGGCGGAGAGGGGGAAGAAATTTTGTGAAGGAAAATTAGTGGGTTGGCATTGGTATGGAGAGAAATTCGACACTTATCCTTTTGGCCAAAAAAATAAAAGGAAAAAAGTTATCCCGCGAGCCTGCAAAGGAGAATGGAGAAAAACTGGTTAAGGCCCTTCACCAATAATAATATGCCACATGTCCAAGTTAGCAATGAGAGTCGGGGGGTTGGATGGATTTTTGGTTTTTTTTCAAAACCATAAAAGTGCAAAGGTGAAAAGTTAGACCACATCTCCATGACCAATCAGAAGGTGCCACGTGTCCACGTTAGCAGTGGAGTATGGGCCGGCGTGGGACCTTGGGAAAATTTTCCCTTTGCGGGAAGAAGGGGCAAAATGTTATTTTGAAGGCCACAACCAATCAGGAAACACCACGTGTCATCAGTATGGTGGGGATGTGGAGGATTTTTGGAAAATTTTCCAATTTTGCAAAAAAGGGAAAAAGATCAAGTTTTGGCCCGCTGAATCGATTTTTGCCCTAATTTTTCCTTGTTTGCCCAAAATCTTCAGAAGGCCATATCTTTCGATCTAGAGCTCATATTTCCACGATTTTGGTATCAATGGAAATTTGTTGGAATCATATACATGAAGGACACTTCAATTTTAAATTTTGATGTATTTTTGTAGGAGAAAAATGGGAAAACCTCTCTGGCATGGAAAAATTGCAGAAAATGACCCCAACCACCAAAATTAATGAAGTACGGGCCTCTTTCTTTCTCTGTGAAGCAATGTACGATGAAGTATGGGATTTTTCATGGAAACCCATCATTTCGTAGGATAATTATATGGATATTGTTAGTGGTTGGAGTTTTAAAATTGATTTTCCCACGTTTTCTCATTTCCTTCATTCTGTTTGAGCGATAAAAGCCAATTTTGGCTCATTTGGAAAAAGGTTATTCATCCTTCTTCTCCGCCTCTCCATTCTTTTCTTCCCTAGGGTCAAAAATGGAGTTTAAACCTCCTCCCCTACTCTGTAATGGCATTTTTTCCTCTTACCCATGAAATGATGCACTGTGTAAACTTTGAGCAATAAAAAACATGTTTTTGTGATGCATTTGTCCATCCTTGGTTCGTTTTCTTTGTTGTTTTCCTTACCTCTCTTCATTACAGGGTATTTTTGCATGTTTGGATTTTCATTGGAGGTTTTGGAGCTGTGTTCATGGAGTTTTGGAACATATTATGTGTGAAATGCATCTTTGGTGTGTGATGCACTTGTCCATCCTTTCCATTTCTCACCTCTTCTTATTCCATGGCAGTTTTGATAGATAATCAACACTTTCCTTCTCTGGTGTATCAACATTTTAGTGTAGCCTATATTTTTTCTTGTTTTCTTCCTCTCCTTGTCTCCTTGGAAGTTAGATTAGTATTAGATTAGCTTTGCTGCACTAGAATAGCTTGTGGTAGGTAGTTTAGGAAGAGGAACCAGTCTTCTCTGGAGAGATTTCCCCCATTTGCAAAGGTTCCACACTTTGGGAAAGCTCAATGCTGTGCAATCACACCAAATGACTTTGCCTTAGAAAAGAAGATCCATAACTCATTTGGGGGTGCTATGAATTTGCACTAACAATCACCTTTACCCAAGAAGGTGCAACCTAAAGTCAAAAATCCGCTACCCTCCAATAAGGTAGCTAAACCAGCCACACACTCTATTGCCATTTTATCTACCATGCCCCTACCTAGGTAGAAATGACCAAAACCTAAGACCATAGCTTAACCCACTCCCCCTCTATAAAATACTCTTCCTCTATAATCAGCTACACTTATAGCCAAACCCACATTCACCTCCCATTGTGATCCAATAGCAGGATACTATGCCAAAATCTTAACCAATCTCCTTGAAACTTCAGTCATCACATTACCGCCTCTTAGACCTTATGACCCACTTAAAACCCAAACCAAGTGGGTTTGACGAAACCAAAATTTGAACCTACCATCATGTGTTAGGATGCAATGTAGAGAACTATAATGCTTTGAAAGTCACTCTTGTCCAGTTGTGTCCTCCTGAAGAAAACTTTTACGATGATGATCTTCTTGATGAGGACCCCCATTTCATCAACACTAATTTCAACAGTTCTACCATCATTGCCTACTTAGCGACCAAAATCTCCACCCCCATAACTCTTAGATTCAACTCCAAGATTTGAAATTAACATGGTTTGTATCATATAACTCTCCCAACCTCCACCCAAATGTCAGTGTTCCCAACTCATTTCACAAGGTTCCTTCGCACCTCTTGGCTTCTGCTCTTCCCTGTCATTACACCTTTCATGGCTCACCTACTTCATATACCTCCCCACCTAAAATCAACATGATCCACGTTGCCTCCCAAACTTAGAAGGACAAAGGCAAGGAAAAGGCAACCGACCCACCAATGAACCCTATACCCAACATACCATCTACACCCACACCTAAAGTCACTATCCGCGGCCCCACATATCCTATTTCTAATGAGGTTACACATCGAGCAATGCTAAAAAAATTACACCAATCCTCCCTTAAAATGTCCCTATATGACCTCATCTAAACCTCTGAATCCCATTACCAGGCTCTCATGGAGGTTCTTCAATTTATTGAGGTTTACACAATGACCCTACACTCGTAGCCTCCATTATTACACCTCATCATGTAGCCTCTCTCACCAAATTACCATCTTCTTCTACACCTCCACCTACTCACCAAGTAGCCACCCTCAGCTTCTCAGATGAAGAGATCACACCACACCAAACTGATGACCCTGATCCAACCCTTTTCATCTCCATCCATATTGATAATATATGTGTACGAATGTTATGATCAATGGGGGTGCTAGCATTAACATCATCTCCTCCCATACATTCGACCAAATGCTCATACTAGACAATTACATGCATAAACATACCGTCATGTTGCGTTCATTTAATGAAACTATCACTTCTACACTTAGCACCATCATCCTCCATGTTCGCATGGGCCCGCATACTGTTCCAGATTTATTTTATGTCTTATAGAGGGAATTTCAATATAACCTATTTCTTGGTAGACCCTGGATTCATGTTATGGGTTGCATTCCTTCCACTTTGCATCGTTGTGTGAAGTTTGAACATAAAGGACCCACCTATACCATTTCAGCTGACCCATCACCTTTCAAAACCTGTAACATGATTTACCGACCCAATGATGTGTTTGTACCCATTAAGGCATCTACCTCCATGACCACTTCCTCTTCACCTACACCTCCACTCACCAATGCCGCCGCTATCTCAACCGCACCTAAATCATCCATTCCTACCACTACCACAACCTCCACAGCCAACCCGTCAGCATCCTAATCAATTGGCTCCACCTCCGATCTAACTTATAATACATAATTTATCCCAACTACCCACATATCAACCACCGATTCCTTAGAAGGAGTTTTTCAACACCTCACTCTGGGGGAGTATCTCCTATATACTGTCAACACATTCCTTTCTCCACAAGAGTATGGAAGCCTTCATCAACACCCCTCACTATGATCATCACATAGGAGAGCGTCTCCTGTATGGTCCTCCCCACCTTCGCACCAATATCACCTATGAGGGACTTGATACTTCCACTTATACACCTGAATCACCATCACAAACCCACCCCTTTTCTGGCGACCTCTAGTCACTTACCAATTGCCACTTCTCCATCTACACCTTCTTACACTGATGTGCATGGAAAGGTTTTGGTTTTTGATTTTATGAGCAAGGCCATCACATTGTTTTCCATGTACTATCCATAAACATAACGATCGTAGTGGTATCGGCTTTGCTGAACTACCCAGCAAGAAGGCCCACATTGAAATCATTGAGGATATCAACCCTTCTCCACCTTCTTCACCACCTTCACCGATAGAGTCGATGTATCCATAATCCATTCCTCCTAACTTTTTTTTTATAAACACAATTTCCTTGGGGCCTCTGACTTAATCAACGCGAGGGCAAGGCCCCCTCTTCTCTTCCCTTCCTGTATCCTGAAATGATTGATGACGATACACCTTATATTAATGTTGTTCAATGTCAGAATGATGAATCTATTCTCACATATCTTGGTCTAGAAGACTCTTATATTCATCAGTTATTACCATCTGAGATGCAAACCATGTTGAATGAATCGATTATCAAAGTCAACATCCATACTTAGGATGACCTGCACATTCTAAAGATCGTCCAATCTTTAGATACTGCTGAACAAGAAGCCCTCACTTATTTTCTCAAAAATCATAACCATGATTTTGCTTGGTCTTACGCAGACATACCTGGTATTGACCCCACCATATTGGTCCACAATATCATAACCATTCCTAATGCCAAACCTGTAAAACAAAAGACGAGGGAAATGGAACCTCGCATTGCTCTTCTAGTTAAAGAAGAACTTCAACAACTTCTTTCTGTTTCCTTCATCTTACCCATTGATTATCCCTGATGGATTTCTAGCATTGTCCCTATAACTAAGGTGACAGGGGGACTTTGCATTTGCACAAATTTCCATGAACTCAATTTAGCTTGCCCCAAAGACATCTTTCCTTTACCTGGTATTGACCAGCTAGTTGACCTTACTGCTGGTCACGAGATGTTATCACTCATGGATGGTTTCTCAAGTTATAACCAAATCTTGCTTTCCCCAGAGGATCAACACAAAAACACATTCATCGCCCCTTGGGGGACCTTCTGCTATCGAGTCATGCCTTTTGGCCTTAAAAATGTTGGTGCCACATATCAGTGGGCTATGACTTACATCTTCCATGACATCTGTAGACACCAAATTTGTGTCATTACGACACCCTGTGCCTTACATCCCATTTCGCAACCTAACCTCATCACCTAAACCTTACATAATTATTTATTAATTACCTTATAATTAATAAATCCACATCGCCATAACCTGCCACCCTCATTTCGCCACCACTCATCATGACTTAGTCTTAACCCTAAACTAACCTAATTAAGACCTATAACTTGGTCTACATCCACACCTATGACTAATTACTCCTCACCCGCACCCAAAAACTAACCTCATAATGACTTGACCAAGCCCGCAACTAATCCCTCGGGAGAAAAGGAGGGAAAGCTGGCTATTTTACCAAAAATAGCCCATTTTGACCTGACCGATATCAGTTCCTACTCGACCGCCGTCGGTTGCGTAACTGCCACCAGTTCCCTGTAAATGACCACTTCTAACCAAAAACAAAGGATCGGATTTTCATTTGATCGAAAAGGAGGAGAAATCATTGAAAGAATCCAGATTTTGCTTGGCCGAGCAGAGACAAGTGAAGAAACAAGAAGAGTTTGCAGAGAAGGACATCAAGCCCAAGACTGCAACTGAATAACCAGAGCCCAGTAACACTCATCCGTGTATCAGAAGAGGAGATAGCTCAGTTTGGATTGTCAGATCATCCCACTTGAGTCTTGTCTTCGTCTTCATAGTCCTGGAACCTGCATCTGCATCAGGGACGAGTAAGTAGTGTCTTATATGTTTCTAAGCACCATTTCTTGAGCCCGTGGATTGATAGTAATTATAAGTTTATTCCTAGAACTACTACCAGCGACATATTGCACTTAACCTTCATCCATACATCCTGGTATTGCCCTGAAGGCCATTTTATCACACTCTGAGTCTTCCCTGTCTTATTATTCCCTTCAGCCATCCACCAATCTTAATAATCCCACAATCACCCTGCAACCAACCTCTACCCAGAAGCACCTAGATTACTGACCCTACCGGTGTCGATTATCCCTTACCAGCAGCGGTTATCTAACCGCGGTCGGTTACCCAGTGACCGGCGTCGGTCACTGTGACTTATACCCCAAAACCTTTTTCTCACCTATTTGCTACCTAACAACCTCAGATCCAGTCTGGGTTATCCCTATAACTCAACCTGAATGTATCAACGACCAGTCACTGAACAAACAATGTGACGCTTTATTATTGATAATTTAGCTTCTATTGCTTTGTAACGAGATACCTAAATCGTGATTTTGCAATAGCTTTCTTTGTTATCATTTGTGTTAATTCGTATTAAAAGGGGAACTGACCACCTTCAAAAGGAAGTTTTATATTTCCTGGGCCTAAGGCAGCTCCCTCATTTATTGTCTAATTAAAATCTGGTGGTCCTGTATTCTTACTTGCAGGTAGTCCTTCCAAGACAAAAAGGAGTTCTTCGCAATCGATCTTATCTTTCTCTATGGTACGCGCACACCATCTCAACATTCAACAGGTATTCCTCCTAGCCCTAACCCTTATCTGTTTCTCAAAGGAATGATAGGATAGAAGCAAGTCTATTCTGCAGAGCCGAAACATTCCGTGCGAAACATTTTGGCACGCCCGGTGGGACCCATTTCGGGTTTCTGTTTCTCTTTCTTGCTTTCGTTTTAGGAAGCATACTTGCTGTTGCTGTTTTTGTTATATTTAGTAAAGAATTTGTCTTGCTTTCCTAGTTTCGCATTAGTGAAAGTCATCTTATTTGCTTCATCGAATATCATTTTCGATTTGGGTTTAAAACACGTGCATTACATTCTTGCTTGTTGTTTTCAATTCTAGTGAACATAGACTAAGTAACAGGTCGTACACGTGGGGGTGATTTCCACGGTATTGACAGGAAATTAATCTTACTTTCACTACACAACACATACCGAATCACTTCATAATTAGCACAACAGCTAAAAAATCCCCCCTTTTCTGCGGTATTCCTCCGCCCGATTGAGGTAACCTTATAAGCCAAAACAAACTTGACATTTCCCCTAAGTCTTTTGTTTAGGATTGACAGCATTCTGCATCTAAAGGCATAAGCCCACAATAATTAAAATTAACCCTAGGGTTAGTCTCTGGATTTGCATGTGCATCTTGCTTGTTTTCAGTTCTGTTTTCTCTGTTATACACTGTCTTTTGTGATCACCTTAGAAAAATTTGATAAATGTACTGATCGTTGTTAACAATCAAATCAGCAGCTTCTTATATTTTCTTATACCAGTCTTATTACACCGACATCGGCTATAGTCTAACCGACATCGGTTATCAGACCGATATCGGTTACGGTCTTTTACAGTTCCTGACAAACCAGCAACCTACCAATTTCACTATTCTGAGTCTGTTTCTGTACCTGATAGATTGAAACCCTACTGTGTATTCCTGTCCATGGTTGTTATCACTCGAAAGCAAGCCGCCGCCATGGTTTCACATGCTTGCTCTGTGCCTTTGCCTGAATCACCCCCTTCACATTCTGTGGGGAATCCTACTGACACCAGCGAGGTTCCTAAAATTCCTGTGGGAGATAAAGAATTTGCCAAATTTCTGGATGCTAATCCTAGCGCTGTACAATACTATTTGTCTCATGCCCTTGACCATACACCTGACGGTCAACTCCTTGTTGGCATGCCTATCAGTATAGCTGCTCATTTAGCCCCTTCTCCACCTGATAACTCCGCTTTGCCTTCCGCATCCTTAGTCCCGTCGCCTACCTCAGCAGCTTCAGGGGTTTATATGGCACAAATTGGCTTTCCTTTGGTTAATCTTGGGCCCAACATGTCATTACCACCGACTGCTCCTACCTATTCCGTTCATGACTTACTCTCTGCCACCTATCCACATGAGCTTTCCTTCTCAAGCTCCGCCCACCTTTTCATTTCCACACACATATCCGGTAACCTCAACAGCTTATATAGGAAATCCCTATTCGGTTGCCTCAACACATTCGTCCTCCATACCTTATCAACATTTAACCCCACCATTGTCTAGCGGTGGCCCTTGGCCCAATTTGACTCCGTTTACCACAACCACACCATCATCTCATCCAACTACTGATTTAATTAAACAAATGATGGACAAAATGCAAAATCTGGAGGCTTCTATTTCAGGAAGTCGTAGCGCCTTGACATATGAGCAAGTTTGTTGAGAGCCTATCCACCCTTAAGTCCTCCTTCATTCATATCCTCCTCAATGGGAATTACCAAAATTTACCCGTTTTAATAGTAAGGAGGACCCTCAACAACACTTGCGATCATTTAGACATGTCTACTATCTGATTGCTCATGATGATGCTTTACTACTTTGCACCTTTCCCATGTCCTTATCAGGACCCGCCTTGGAGTGGTACAGTGCTTTAACCCAGCACTCAATCTTCTCTTTTAACCAGCTAGCCCAATCTTTCTTGGATCATTTCTCCATTAACATTGCCAAGAAAGTATCTATCACCGACCTCTATGCCATCCGAAAATTTGAAGACGAATCTATCGCAGATTTCGTTGGACGATGGCGAGGCCTTATCAACCAACTTACGTATGCCTTGCCTCAGACCAAACATATCGAATTGTTTACGCGGGCCTGAGCTAAGCACATTTCTCCTACCCTCCAAATTGAAACTTTCCATACATTTGACGAGGCCTTTACTATGGCTCAAAAACTAGAGATTCGAGCCTTAAAGGAAGAGAAATTGAGGTTGCGCAATAAAAACCCCACTTTCCGAACCCAAGATTCCACCAACAAACCTAACACCACCAATCCTCACCCATCGACTGCTTTGAAATCAAAAGGGGCCGTGCACGTGGTGATGGTCAAATCCCAACCACCATCTAATACCCCGCCAAAAACCACCTATAAGTATAAAGCAGAGCCCATCAACTACACTCCCTTGGGAGAAACATATGGTGTGATATTTGAAAAATTTCTTAAAGCAAGAGCCATTACCTTACCTCCTATTAAACCTCACTCCGGGTTTGATTCCACTCGCGCCATACCTTCTTGGTACAAATAAAATGACTTGTGTAACTTCCACCGCGTAAAGGGACACAGTCATGAGAACTGCAAGATGTTGAAAAACATAGTGCAGGAAATGGTTGATGTGGGGGATATAGCCCTCGATAATCCTAACGCCCCTGCTAACTGAAATTTTAAAATATTCAACAAACCATTCCCGAATCATTCTTCTAACAATAATCTAAACCAAGATATCTTAGTCGAGGAGAGTGTTCATGAGATCCATGCAGTCTTCGATTCCTAGCCAAAGACCTCTATCGAACAAATTCTGAATCAAACCTCTTCACTAACGTAGGAAACTGAACCCCCTTCCTCGCCATCAAGACAAACTGAAATCCTTGCCGTTCCTTTACCCATCAAGGAATTAACTGCCCAGAGTTCCCTTCTCACAAATGAGCCTTCTTACACCACATCCTTGAAAGACTGTGAGCGGATGTTATCTAATTTATCTATTTCCCAAACGTCTCCTTCTACCATTCTTACACCTCTCTACCAAATACCCCCCTCTCTACCAAATACCTCATCCACTTCTATTAACTTAACCAAATCTTCCCCTACGCTTGGGACCTCACTCATACCTAGTCTAACACACCCACCTAAGCGGCTTGATTTATCTAAAAATAAAGCCTTCCATCCCATTGGGAGACAAACTCAATCTCCTCAATCTATGCCGCTATCACAACTAAAACCCTCGTCATCACACCTACCTTCCATATTGAGACCCCATCCCTCTACCTTACATCAATATATCATACCTCCTGCATTTTCTTTAAAGCAACCTATGCCTTCTGCACCCATATAGAAATCCAAGGGTATAGCAACACCGTCACCCCGTGGATCCTGCCCACCTATAAACCCTAAACAAATTCCATCATCAAAATATTTGTTTTCTGTCACTCCTATTTCTCCGTGTTTGTTTTCTGATACCACATCATCTGTGGCCTCATCATCCAACCTAGTTTCTGCGTCAAAGAAGCCATGTTTAGTTAAAACCCATTATCAAAACTCCTTGGCTAAACCATCACCCATACAAACCAACCATACCATGTCATCACCAGAATCGACCCAGTCAATAGCCTCCTCTTCCTCTGACTTTGACCCACTCAAAGGGTCTTACGCCAAAATCCTTACTATGTTGGTAGAGAATGCGACCATTTCCCTACCCCCACTTAGACCTTATGATCCATCTAAACCTCGACCTATATGTTACGATGAGTCTAAAATATGTGCTTACCACCGCACACCAGGACATGACGTAGAGGGATGCAAAGCGTTGAAAGCCATACTTCGTCCGTCACCTCTCTCAGATAGGAAAGTTAAGAAAGACAACTTATGAAGAGAGAGACCTTTAGCTTCAATTCCCTCTCCTATACCACCTATCCCCGCCTCACCAAGATCTATCATTATTACAGCCCCACCTCTCAAAAACTATGACCTATCCCTACCATCTTCCTCCTCTCGTATTCACGAGATCAATATGATTAGTGTTGCTACTCGAGGGCAGAAAAACAATGGGAAAGCGAAAGAAAACACACCTGCGGCATCTCTTTCTCCGTCAAACATCCCAATTGCACCACCATTTAAAGTGGTTATTCGCGGACCCGCCTATCCCGTCTCTAATGGCATTGCCCACCGAACTATAATCAAACAGCTTCACCAATCGCCTGTAAAATTGACACTATATGATCTCATTCAGACTTCTGAATCTCATCGACAAGCTCTCATTGAAATCCTTCAAGGGATAGAGGTTTTACCTAATAAAACCTTTCCTGTTACCTCTATTCTAACACCCAATCACGTTGCTTCGCTCACCAAACAATCTATCTCCCCAAACACTTCTGTCTCTGTACAGCAAGTCGCTGCTGTCAGTTTCTCCGAAGATGAAATTATCGACTTTGGTGCCGAAGATCCAGACCCTGCTCTTTTCATCTCAGCGTACGTTCGGGATATTCGGGTACATCGTGTTATGATTAACGGGGGCACTAGCCTAAACATCATCTCTTCAAAAGCCTTCCAACAAATAAATATCCCTTCTAGTTGCATGTGTGCCAACCCCATCATGTTGCGATCATTCAATGATGTTATTACTTCTACTTTAGGCACCGTGATCCTTAACATTCGTATAGGACCATGTACTTTACCGGAACTCTTCTATGTTGTTGAGGGAGAGTTCCAATACAATATGTTGTTAGGCTACCCTTGGATCCGGGCTATGGGATGTGTTCCCTCCACCTTACATAGATGCATAAAATTTGAGTACGAGGGGAAATCCTACACCGTAAAAGCTGATCCTCCCCCCTTCAAAACTTGCAATATGTTGTATCGCCTTAATGATGTCCTCGTACCAGTCAAGACACCCATTCATCCAACCTAGTCATCCAGTTCCAACGCACCTACACCTTCAACCAATGAAACCGCCATTACAAATATTACTTCCTTTCCCGCAGATAACATCCCAACCTCCGACCCCTTAGTAGATGTTTTTCAATGCCTTACGCTGGGGGAATACCACCTATATAACGTCAGCTCTTTCCATACCCCGTAGGAATACGGACAGTTACATGCACATACCACCTACGACCATTGCGTGGGGGAGGTAATCTCTTACGGACCACCCCATTGCCGCACCAACCTAACGTATGGGGGTGTTGACACATCCTCCGTTACCCCTGAACCTCCTCTTGGTGTGGTTCCCTTCCAATCTGATTTTCAATACTTGACAAATCGTCGTTTCACCCTCACCTTCTTGACTCGTTGTGCTTGGAAAGGCTTTGGGTTTGGTCTTTATGAACAAGGCCGACATACACTCATTCCCATGACTGCACGCAAACACAATGATCGCAGTGGTCTCAGTTTTCCTAGAACACTTACACTGGAGAAACCTCGTGTCAGTTGTATCCTGGAGGATGACGACGTCACCCCTACCAAACCATCATCACCCATTTTGCTATCATCACCCACAAAGTCGATAGACCCTGAATCTATCCCTCCTAACTTTTTTTTTTCATAAATGCTATCTTCATAGGTCCTCTCACTTATCAACGCGATAATGAGGACCCATCTTCTCTTCCCCTTATGTATCCAGACATGATCAAGGAGGATTCACCTTCGATTAATGTTGTTGAGTGCCAGGATGACGATTCCATCCTCACTTACCTTGGTGTGGATGACTCCTATATTCAACGCGCCTTACCGCCTGAAACACAAACCATGTTGAATGAGTCGACTATAGAAATCAACATCCACACCGAGGAGGATCCTCACATTGTGAAGATCGGAAAATCCCTTAACACATCAGAACAAGCCGCCTTTACTACCTTTCTCCGTACCCACAACCAAGCTTTTGCTTGGTCCTACGCTGACATGCCAGGAATTGATCCTACCATTGCTGTCCATAACATCACCCTAAACCCCGATTCCAAACCAGTCAAACAAAAAATAAGAAAAATGCATCCACGCATTGCCCTCTTGGTCAAAGAAGAGCTTCAACGACTTCTTTCTGTTTCCTTCATCTTGCCTATTGACTATCCTCAATGGATTTATAACATCGTACCTATCACTAAAGCGACGGGGGGACTTCAGATATGCACAGATTTCTGAGACCTTAACCTCGCTTGCCCCAAGGATGATTTCCCCCTCCCAAGTATTGATCAACTTGTTGATCTCACTGTGGGCCATGAAATGCTTTCTCTCATGGATGGCTTTTCGGGATACAATCAAATTTTGGTAGCCCTGGCCGATCAACATAAAACTGCCTTCATAACTCCTTGGGGAACCTTCTGTTATCATGTCATGCCATTTGGCCTTAAGAATGCTGGTGTGACCTATCAGTGGGCTATGACTTACATTTTTCATGACATTATGCACACTATCCTTGAGGATTATGTCGATGATCTTCTTGGCAAATCTAAACATCGTAGTGAACATCTCAATGTTTTAACCATTATTTTCGATCGCCTGTTACAATATTCAGTCTGGCTTCAACCAAAGAAATGTGTCTTTGGTGTTCTTTTGGGAAAACTTCTTGGCTTTATCGTCTCTTTGCATGGCATTGAGGTCGATCCATCTAAAGTAAAAGCTATCCTAGAAATGCCCCCACCCAAAAACCTCAAACAATTACATAGTTTGCAGGGTAAACTTTAATCCACCTGGCGTTTCATCTCCCAACTCTCGGATCGATGTCAACCTTTCCATCACCTTCTTAAAAAGGACATTGCCTTTCAATGGAGTGACGAGTGTCACCAAGCCTTTAAAGCTCTCAAAGCCTATCTCTTGCAACCACCCGTGCTTATTCCACCTCAGGATGATCGCCCTTTCTACCTTTACCTTTCTGCCACTGACCATGCTATAGGAGCCATGCTCGCACATCGGGACTCGGCACGTCGAGAACAATCCATTTATTATATAAGTCGTACTCTCATGGATTACGAGACTAGGTATACACATGTAGAAAAATTGTGCCTAGCCCTATCATTCGTAGCCACCAAACTCCGACATTACCTCCTGAATCACAAAACTTTTGTCATCACCAACACGGACCCCATTCATTATATGTATGCCAAACCACATCTAAATGAACGCATCGCCCGATGGCTTATGCTCCTCACTGACCTCGACCTTGAGTTTGTACAACAGAAGTCAATCAAAGGACAAACTATTGTAGACAAACTTGCGGAGGCCCCTTTTCCTGGGGAACAATTTACCAATTTTAATTTCCCCGACGAACTCATCGCCACTCTTTCACTTAGGGAAGAGTCGTATCCAATGACCCTCTTCTTCGATGGATCCAAATGCGAGCGTGGAGGAGGAGCTGATGTTGTTCTCATTCCTCTTGACGCTAAACCTATGCCTCTTTCATTCCAGCTCGATTTCCCCTGCACTAATAATACAGCGGAATACAAGGCCCTTGTTTTGGGTCTCCAGGTTGCATTACACTTAGGGGTCAAATCTATTAATATTTTTGGTGACTCTTAATTGGTAGTCAATCAAGTTATGGGCATCTACCAATGTAAAAATGAGGAACTTCAAAAGTACAAACATTACGTGGATTCACTTTTGACCTCATTTACTCGTTATTCTATCCAGACCATTCCCCGCTCCACTAACAAATTTACAGATACTATGGCTTGCTTAGCCTCTCAAATTCCTGCCTCACCAACTAACTCTGACATATTCGTCTTGGTCCAACAACTCTTGGCCCCATCTTGCTCAGCACCCGTTGTTTGTATGATAAATAATGTGTCTGCTAATTCGTAGGATACCTGGTATCACCAATTTCACGACTACCTTACAACCTCTGTTCTCCCACCTGACCATACTAGTAATGGAAAATGTACTTTTCTTAAAAGTGTTTCTCGTTATGTCATCATGGGGGGACTCCTCTATAAACGTGGCTTTGATGGCATCCTCCTTCAATGTCTAACCGGTGCGGAGGTCACCTATACCATCCAACAAATCCACGATGGTATTTGTGGTGGACATTTTAGTGGCCTTGCCGTGGCTAAATGAATCATTCGCCTAGGTTATTATTGGCCTACTCTTAATAATGACTGCTACAAATACGTCAAGCATTGTGTTATGTGTCAACAACATGCCAACCTTCAACATACTCCTAGCCATCCGCTACAGGTCGCACGAGATCTTTGGCCTTTCTCACAATGGGGTTTAGACCTTATTGGTGAGATCCACCCACCCTCTTCGCAACGTCACCGTTGGATAATCACGGAAACCGAATATTACACAAAATGGGTGGAGGCCATCCCACTCATTTCAATCAAAAAAGAAAAACTTGTCGAATTCGTTAACCATCACATTATCTGTCGTTTTGGTATTCCTCATCGCCTAATAACAGATAATGGTAAATCTTTTAAAAATAATTTGTTACAATACCTTTGTGACAACTTTGGTATAAAACTTAGTTTCTCATCACCTTACTATCCGCGGGCCAATGGTCAAGTTGAATCTTCTAATAAAACCCTCACCAAAATCCTCATGAAAGTTGTCAATGAGTCTGGAAGAAATTGGCACGATCACATTCCCTTTTCCCTTTGGGCTTATCGTACTAGCATTCGTACTTCCACTAATGCCACACCATTCTCTTTGGTATATGGTACCGAGGCAGTCTTGCCTCTCGAAATACAAATACCCTCCTTCAGAATCTCTTCAGGATATTCTCACCAATGATGATTTCCGTCAAGAGCGGTTAGCCCAATTAGAGCTTCTTGACGAGCGTCATCTTACGGCTCTTGATCACCTTCAAATCTACCAAAAACGCATCAAGCGTGCTTATGATAAACGACTTCATGAGCGTACCTTTAAGGTTGGTGATCTTGTCCTCAAAGAGAATCAACATGTAACCAAACTAGAAAAGAGTAAATGTGGAAAATTTGCTCCTAATTGGATTGGGCCTTACATTATCACTCAAACTTATGGATCAGGCACTTATCGTTTAGCTTCGCTTAATGGTACACCTGAGCCTAAGCCCCTTAATGCCTTGCATCTTCGACCATTCTACTATTGAAATTAGTGTTATATCACTTCTTATCTACCTTATGCTCGTCCCTTGAGCTCATTTACCACCGCATACACTTTGTTTCTTACATCTCAAAATCCAATCAAGCTCACATGGTTTGATTATCACCTCCCCTTAAAAGATGCCTTCCCCTTTTTAGTCTAGTCCATGACTTCAAAATATCAAAATGACACATTCTTAATTAAAACACTTATGGGATTTTCTTGAGTCAAAATTCCTACAAAAACTAGATGCTTTATGCCCAACGGACATCTAGACCTCTAAATTATACAATAGATTGCTCCCCCGAAGGACAGCTATACATAAACACCGCATCTGCTACTATAAATAGACTGCTCCCTTGAAGGACAGCTATACACAGTCAGGCTTTATCAGAAGCTTCTCGCATTGATTAGCTTCGTGAAGACCTCAAGAACAACAAAATACATATCCCATGTAGACTTCCCACATCGATCAGTCTATATCCAGCAAAATAAAATAAAAATAAAAGCAGTATTTCAAAACACTTTTGAGTCATGGACTTGTCTATTTAGGTTTGGTTCTCTTTTGTCAGAATAATCATCTTATAATAAGTTCTTTGCACCCTAGCCCACATCAACCACCTCACCTCTCCATTTTTCAAAGCAACAAAACTCAAGGGACGTGACGTATATCCGATATATTGTGATTATACCACTCTTTTCACCTATCGACTTCTCGCCTATGCAAGGTACCTAGGGATTCAAGCTCATCCTACATTAATATGTGGTTTTTTTAGCTCTTCTCAACTATGGGACACTCTTACCTCTTTTTCTCGGCTATAGGATTGTGTGTTGACCTTAATCAAGACACGATTCCCTACTACTTGGGTATGCTAACTTTCGCTTTACCCTACCAACATCAAATTTTTACCAACCAACAAATTTCCTAACCACAACCAAATTGCCTAAATTCACCTCTCCCTGATCCTAAGGGAGAACTACATCGGTCTGAGGCCCCTCCTTGCTTTGTGCAATGGGCTATGTAGGAAACACTTAGGAGACATGGGGTCTCCCAAGGTTAGCTTGACCATCCCCTACCATACCCTATCATGTGTTGTCAATATAATTTGTTTTTTTTTTTTTTGTGTATTTCTATTTGCCAACATTCATCTTTATCCTTTTTCAAAACAAACAAAAACAACATTTAAAACACAACCATTCTTATTATTATCATCACTCAAAAGAACATACATATTTAGTTTTATTTTAGATGTTAAACAAATACATCTTCTCTATCATCAACTCGCAGGTCGGCATCCTTATTTATTCTTATATTCCTATAAAATTCACTTAGACCCTTGCACCTCCTCCCGAATTAGGTGGTGATCATGATCGTCGATGCCCCTCAGTTGGCCTCGCCATCCTCAAAGGTGCCACTGCCATTGGTTCCTCCCATTGATCCACCAACATCTCCTGTAACATATGAATACGTCCTCTTGCGTGGAGGAATCTTGCCTCCAGTCTCTCCACTCGTAACTGTGAAGTCTCTAACAATCCCATTGTCTCATTCACCTGTGTTTGAAGCTGGCGAGCCAAATCCTGTAGACGATCTCTCTCCACTGTAATCACAGCTATGTCAGGGCACTCACTTGCACCTCGCAGCTCTGCTACCCACCATACTCTATAGGCCTCTGTCGTTCCCGCATCCATAACCCTACGATCGGCTGTTATCTCTTATGGCCCTTCTGGAGGTGTAGGCCAGGGAGGTGAGAATGTTGCCTCGGCGTCGATCCTCATGTATGGTCTATATGTCATAGGTATATCCTGAACAAACCCAAATTGTCGCCGCACACGATCTAGAGGAATCCTCTCGTACTCACCCGGCCTGTGCCCTGCGATCCACCTCAATTGCTCTACACCCCTCAACTCCTCAGCTATGTGCTCTGTCACCATATAGTTCCCATACGGCCTCCAAAAAATATCCGCAATCGTCACCATCTCCCATACCTGTCTATAATACTCGATGTCATCTATCACAGCCTGGGATCTCGCTTCTTGTTCTGTCTAGACCCATCGTCTGAATCCCAACCTTTGCACTCCTACCTCTCCCGACTCAATGGGTCGGCCTATTGGACGCACACAAATAATATGCTCATAGGCCCAACAATTTAATAAGTACGAACAATCCAGTGTCGTCCTGTGTTTTTGCTTACAGGCCCATAAACCCCTATATAACTCTGCCAGATATATGGGTGCCCATGCAAATGTCACACTCATTTCTATCATTTCCCAAATAACACTCATCAATGCATTTGGAAATCTTCCACCTTCCACCCTCAGCAATGCATAATACCCCACCGTTATCATTAATAACATGACCAACCTTGTCTCCTCAGGGTGTGTTGCATACATTGTACCATACGTAAATGATAAACCTCACTGTGTCAAATCTCGTGTAGCTGAACCAAATACTGCTGTTATCGCTGCCCGCCCCACGCTAGGAAGCACCTGATACACTGTTTTTCCTATTATTGGGAGTCTCAAAATACGGAACACATCTTCCAAAGTCACTGTCATCTCCCCTGTTGGCAGATAGAAGGTATTCTTTTCTGGATTCCATCTCTCAATCAACACCTGCAACATAGCATGGTTACGTGCAATTCTTGAATAATAGCGGATTCCACTTAACCCCAACCGATTTATCAATGCCCATTCAGCTGGTGTTATATCCACTCAGATTCGTGACAACAACGTGTAGACACCAAATTTGTGTCTTACGACCCCTTGTGACCCGCATCTCATCTCGCAACTTAACCTCATCACCTAAACCTTACACAATTATTTATTAATTACCTTGTAATTGATAAATCCACCATCACCTTACCTGCCACCTCATTTTTCCACCTCATCATGACCTAGCCCTAACCCTAAACTAACCTAATTAAGACCTATGACTTGGTCTAGACTCACATCCATAACTAATGCCTCCTTACTCGCACCCAAAACCGACCTTCTAGCCACTTGACCAAGCCCGCAACTGATCTCTCGAGAGAAAAGTAGGGAAGGTGGGCTATTTTACTAAAAATAGCCTACTTTTTCCTTACCGATGCCGGTTCCTACTCGACCGCCGTCGGTTACGCAACTGCCATTGGTTCCCTGTAAATGGGCTCCCCAAACCAAAACAACGGATCATAATTTCATTTTGGGATCAGTCGAAGGATTTTTGGATCAACAGAGAGCATTGGGAGCAAGAAACAAAGTCCAGATCTTCACTTGACCGAGCAGAGACGAGTGGAAATACCAGAAGTGTTTATAGCAAAGGAGATCAGCTTGCATCTTGGTCAAAACCAGTAAGTCACATCTTGCATGTCCTCTGTTATAACATTTCTTATGCTTCTTGAATCTCAGTCCGCCTAAATCCGTTTCTGAATCCACTACCCAACGTGCCATTGCATCTAACTGTCATTCCTTTACCCCTCATCATCTCATTTCCTAATATCATCCATAAACCAGCCTTACAAACACCATGGCTACTAAGAAGATCCTAGAACCCACCGGTATCGGTTATCAGTAACCGGCATCGTGTAGACACCAAATTCATGTCTTACGACCCCTTGTGACCCGCATCTCATCTCGCAATATAACCTCATCACCTAAACCTTACACAATTATTTATTAATTGCCTTCTAATTGATAAATCCACATCACCCTACCTACCACCTCACTTTGCCACTTCATCATGACCTAGCCCTAACCCTAAAACTAACCTAATTAAGACCCATAACTTGGTCCACACCTACATCCATAACTAATGCCTCCTGACTCGCACCCAAAGCCAACCTTCTAGCCACTTGACCAAGCCCACAACTGATCTCTCGGGAGAAAAGTAGGGAAGGTGGGCTATTTTACTAAAAATAGCCTACTTTTTCCTTACCGATGCCGGTTCCTACTCGACCGCCGTCGGTTACGCAACCGCCATCGGTTCCCTGTAAATGGGCTCCCCAAAGCAAAACAACGGATTGGAATTTCATTTTGGAGATCAGTCAAAGGATTTCTGGATCAACAGAGAGCATTGCGAGCGAGGAACAGAGTCCAGATCTTCACTTGACAGAGCAGAGACGAGTAAAGAAACCAGAAGTGTTTACAACCAAGGAGATCAACTTGCATCTCGGTCAAAACCAGTAAGTCACATCTTGCATGTCCTTTTGTTATAACATTTCTTATGCTTCTTGAATCTCAGTCCTCCTAAATCCGTTTCTGAATCCACTACCCAACGTGCCATTGCATCTAACTGTCATTCTTTTGCTTCTAATCATCCCATTTCCTAATACCATCCAAAAACTAGCCATTACAAACACCATAGCTACCAAGAAGATCCTAGAACCCACCGGTATCGGTTATCAGTAACTGGCATCAGTCATCAGTAACTGCCATCGGTTCCTCTGATCAAAACCAGAAAACCAGCCTTTCCCCCTACCCAAGAATACCAGCCTTTCCCCCTACCCAATTTAACGAAATAATTTAATTGATATTTTGCAGTCTTTTGTGTTAATTCATATTAGCAGGGGAACTGACCATCTTCGAAAGGAAGTTTTATATTTCCTGGGCCCAAGGTAGTTTCCTCATTTATTGTTTAATCAAAATCTTGTGGTCTTGTGTTCTTATTTGCAGGTAGTCCTTCCAAGACAAAAAGGAGTCTCCGCAGTCAGCCTGATCTTTCTCTACGGTACGCGCACACCATCTCGACATTCAACAGGTATTCCTCCTAACCCTAACCTCATCTGTTTCTAAAAGGAATGAAAGGATAGAAGCAACTCTATTCCCAGAAGCCGAAACATTCCGAGCGAAACATTTTGGCACGCCCGGTGGGACCCATTTTGGGTTTCTTTCTCTTGCTTATTTTCATTTTAGGAAGCATATTTGCTGTTGCTGCTTTTGTTATATATTTCGTAAAGAATTTGTCTTGCTTTCCTAGTTTCGCATTAGTGAAAGTCATCTCTCTTGCTTCATCGAATATAATTTTTGATTTGGGTTTAAAACACGTGCATTGCATTCCTGCTTGTTGTTCTTCAATTCTAGTGAACATAGATTAAGTAACAGGTCGTACACGTGGGGGTGATATCCACGGTATTGACAGGAAATTAACCTTAGTTTCACTGCACAACACATACCGAATCACTTCACAATTAACACAACAGCTCAAACATCCCCCCTTTTCCGCGGTATTCCTCCGCCTGATTGAGGTAACCTTATAAGCCAAAACAAACGTGACATTTCGTCTAGGTCTTGTTGTTTAGGATTCTGACATTATCTTACGTCTAAAGGCATAAGCCCACGATAACTAAAATTAACCCTAGGATTAGTCTCTAGATTTGCGTGTGCCTCTTGCTTGTTTTCAAATTCTGTTTTCTTTGCCATACTTTGTCTTCTGTGATCAATAAGTTGATAAATATACTGAACGTTGCTAAAAATCAAATTAGCAACCTTTTATATCTTCTTATCCTAGACTTTTGACACTGGCATCGGTTAAGGGACCGACGTCATTTTCTCTGTGACCGACACCGGTTACTAAACCGATATCGGTTACTGTCTTCATCAGCCCCTGACAAACCAGCAACTTGCCAAATTCATCATTCTGAGGTTGTTTTTGTTCTTGATAGATTAAAAATTTCCTGTGTGTTCTTGTCTATGGTTGTCATCACTTGGAAGCAAGCCGCCGCCATGGTTTCACATGCCTGCTCTGTGTCTTTGCCTGAATCACCCCCTTCACATTCTATAGGGAACCCTATGGACACCAGTGAGATCCCCCAAATTCCTGTAGGAGACAAGGACTTTGCCAAATTTCTGGATGCTAATCCCAGCGCTGTACAATACTATTTGTCTCATGCCCCCGACCGTACGCCTGATGGTCAGCTCCTTATTGGCATGCCTATTAGTATAGCTGCTCATTTAGCTCCCACTCCTCCTGATAACAATGCCTTACTTCCTGCATCTCTAGCCCCGTCTCCCAATCCGATAGCTTCAGAGGTTCATACGACCTCGATTAGCTTTCCTTTGGTTAACCTTGGACCCCACGTATCGTTACCACCAACTGCCCCTATCTCATCTCTCTTTTAGACCACTCCATTCATGACTTACTCTCTGCCACCTATTCACACGAGCTTTCCTTCTCAAGCTCCGCCTACCTTTTCATTCCCATACACGTATCCAGTAACCTCAACACCTTATATGGGACATCCCTATTCTGTGGCATCATCATCTCATCCAACCACAGATTTCATCAAACAAATGATGGACAAAATGCAAAACCTGGAGGCTTCCGTTTCAGGAACTCGTAGCGCCTTGACATACGAGCAAGTTTGTCGAGAGCCCATTCACCCTTCTGTCCCCCTTCATTCATATCCTCCTCAATGGGAGTTGCCAAAGTTTACTCGTTTTAACAGTAAAGAGGATCCTCAACAACACTTGCGATCATTTAGACATGCTTGTTATTTGATTGCCCATGATGACGCCTTGTTACTCCGCACCTTCCCCATGTCCTTATCAGGACCCGCCTTGGAGTGGTACAGTGCTTTAACCCAGCATTCGATCTTCTCTTTTAACCAACTAGCCCAATATTTCTTGGATCATTTCTTCATTAACATTGCCAAGAAAGTATCTATCACTGACCTCTATGCCATCCGACAATTTGAAGATGAATCTATCGCAGATTTCGTTGGACGATGGCGGGGCCTTATCAACCAACTTACGTATGCCTTGCCTCAAACCGAACTCATTGAACTATTTACGCGGGCCTGCGCTAAGCACATCTCCCCTACCCTCCAAATTCAAACTTTCCGCACATTCGACGAGGCCTTTACCATGGCTCGGAAACTTGAAATTCGAGCCTTAGAAGAAGAGAAATTGCGGTTGCGTAACAAAAACCCCAATTTCCGAACTCCTGATTCTACCAACAAGCCAAACACCACAACTCCTCACGCATCCACTTCTTCTAAATCAAAAGGAGCTGTCCACGCGGTAATGGTCAAATCTCAAACACCGTCCAATACTCCACCGAAAACCACTTATAAGTACAAAGCCGAGCCCACCAATTACACTCCCTTGGGAGAAACTTATGGCGTCATCCTGGAGAAATTGCTCAAAGCTGGGGCTATCACCTTGCCCCCTGTTAAACCTCACTCTGGGTTTGACTCCACCCGTGCAATACCTTCCTGGTACAAAGAAAATGACTTTTGTAACTTTCACCGTGTAAAAGGACATAGTCATGAAAACTGCAAGATGTTGAAAAACATAGTACAGGAAATGGTTGATGCAGGGGATATAACCCTCGATAATCCTAACGCCCCTGCTAACCGAAATCTGAAAATTTTCAACAAGCCATTCCCGAATCACTCGTCCAACAGTAACGTGAACCAAGATATCTTAGCCGAGGAGAGTGTTCATGAGATCCATGCAGTCTTCGATTCTCAGCCAAAAGCCTCTATTGAAATTTTTTAAATCAAGCCTCTCCACCAACACAGGAGTTTGAACCTCCTTCACCACCATCAAGCCAAAGTGAAATCATTCCTTTACCCATAGAAGAGTTAACTGCCCGGACTTCTCTTCTCATCGACGAGTCTTCTTACACCACATCCCTACAAGACTGTGAGCGGATGCTATCTAATTTATCTATTTCCCAAACGTCCCCTTCTACCACTCTTGCTACACAAGAGGAAGGCTCGCCACTCCTTTTGACATCCTTAGACGAGAAATCTCTTACACTAACATCACCACATTCTTTAAACGTGACAGATCCCCTCGAACACGCCCTCCTACCTATTAGTCCCTCATCACCTAAATCTTTTCAATGACCGGTTGACCTCTTAACATCTATTGATACAGTGCCTCATCTACCTCCTGTGTCACACCCGCAGTGGACTGGAATTACAACCCACATTTCTTTCGTACAAAAATTACAAATCACACCTGGAGACTGTCATTCCACAGAAGATAGACAGGCCCTATGGGAACGTTTGAGTACCCCTTTTTCTACTCAAATGCAAATGACTGATCCTGATGTCTCCACCATATACCCGAAGTGCTTACAGAATCTTAAAATGCCCCTGTTCTCACCTTCACCCCCCTCACCTCTACCAAATGCCTCGTCCACTTCTATCAACTTAACTAGATCTTCCCCTATGCTTGGGACCTCACCAATGCCCAGTCTAACGCACCCGCCTAAGTGACTCGATCTATCCAAAAATAAATCCGCTCTGCCACCTAGGAGACAAACTCAATTCGTGCCCCTATCACAATCAAAACCATCATCGTCATACCTACCTTCCATATTGGGACCCCATCCCTCTACCTTACATCAATATATCATACCTCCTGCGTTTTCTTCAAAACAACCTACGCCTTCCGCACCTATACAGAAATTCCAGGGTATAGCAACACCGTCACTCCACGTATCCTGTCCACCTATTAACCCTAAACAAATTCCATCATCAAAAGATTTGTTTTCAGTCACTCCTATTTCCCCGTGGTTGTTTTCTGATACCACATCATCTGCGGCCTCATCATCGAACATAGCTTCTGTGCCAAAGAAATCACGTTTAGTAAAAACCATGTATCAACACCCCTCGGCTAAACCACCATGAACCAATCATGCCCAAACATTACCAAAACCCGCATAACCAATACCCTCATCCTCTTCCGATTTCGACCCACTCAAAGGATCTTACGCCAAAATCCTTGCTATGTTGGTAGAGAATGCGACCATTTCCCTACCTCCACTTAGACCTTATGACCCGTCTAAACCCCGACCTATGGGTTACGATGAGTCTAAAATCTGCACTTATCACCGCACACCAGGACATGATGTGGAGGGATGCAAAGCTCTAAAAACCATCCTTCGCCAGTCACCTCTCCCGGATAGAAAGATTAAGAAAGACAACTTACGAAGGGAGAGACCTTTAGTTTCCATTCCCTCTCCTATACCATCTGTCCCCGCCTCACCAAGATCTATCATTATTACAACCCCACCTCTTGAAGACCATGAGTTATCCCAACCATCTTCCTCATCTCAGGTCTATGAGATTAATATGATTAGTGTCGCTACTCGAGGGCAGAAAAACAATGGGAAAGCAAAAGAAAACACACCTGCGGCATCTCTTTCTCCGTCAAACATCCCGATTACACCACCACCTAAAGTGGTCATTCACGGACCCGCCTATCCCGTCTCTAATGGCATTACCCACCGAAATATGATTAAACAGCTTCACCAATCGCCCGTAAAAATGACACTGTATGATCTCATTCAGACTTCTGAATCTCATCGACAAGCTCTCGTTGAGATCCTTCAAGGGATAGAGGTTTTACCTAATGAAACCTTGCCTGTCGCCTCCATTCTAACACCCAATCACGTTGCTTCTCTCACCAAACAACCCAGTACCCCAACCACTTCTGTCTCTGTACAATAAGCTGCTGCAGTCAGTTTCTCTGAAGATGAAATTGTCGATTTTGGTACAGAAGACCCTGACCCTGCCCTTTTCATCTCCGCTTACGTCCGGGACATTCGAGTACGTCGGGTTATGATTGACGGGGGCGCTAGCCTAAACATCATCTCTTCAAAAGCCTTCCAACAGATGAACATCCCTTCTAGTTGCATGTGTGCCAACCCCATCATGTTGCGGTCATTCAATGATGCTATTACTTCTACCTTAGGCACCGTGATCCTCAACATTCACGTAGGACCACGTACTTTACTTGAACTCTTCTATGTCCTTGAGGGAGAGTTCCAATATAATATATTGCTGGGTCGTCCTTGGATCTAAGCCATGGGATGCATTCCCTCAACATTACATAGATGCATAAAATTTGAGTACGAGGGGAAGTCCTACACCGTAAAAGTTGACCCTCCCCCCTTTAAAACATGCAATATGTTATACCGCCCTAACGATGTGCTTATACCAATCAAGACACCCATACATTCAACCCAACCATCCTCCTCAAATGTACCTCAACCATCCACCTCAACCGCGCCTACGCCTTCAATTGATGAAACCACCATCGCAAAAACCACTTCCCTTCCCGCAGCTAACATTCCAACCTCCAACCCCTTAGTAGATGTTTTTCAGCGCCTTACGCTGGGGGAGTACCGCCTATATAACGTTAGTTCTTTCCCTACCCCGCAGGAGTATGGATAATTACATGCACATCCCACCTACGACCGTCACGTGGGGGAGATAATCTCTTACGGACCACCCCATTGCCGCACTAACCTAACGTATGGGGGTGTTGACGCATCCTCCATTACCCCTGAACCTCCTCTTGGTGTGGTTCCTTTCCAATCCGATTTTCAATACTTGACAAATCGTCGTTTCGCCCTTACCTTCTTGACTCGTTGTGCTTGGAAAGGCTTTGGTTTTGGTCTTTACGAACAAGGCCGACATACACTCATTCCTGTGACTACCCGTAAACACAATGATCGCAGTGGTCTCGGTTTTACTGAAACACCTACACAGGAGACACCTCCTATCAGCTGTATCCTGGAAGAAGAAGACGTCACCCCTACCAAACCATCATCACCCACTTTGCCATCATCACCCGCAGAATCTATAGACCTTGAATCCATCCCTCCTAACTTTTTTTTTTCATAAATGCTATCTTCATAGGTCCTCTCACTTATCAACGCGATAATGAGAACCCATCTTCTCTTCCCCTTCTGTATCCACCTAATGCCACACCTTTTTCTTTGGTATATGGTACCGAGGCTGTTTTACCTCTCGAAATACAAATACCCTCCCTTAGAATATCTCTTCAGGATATTCTCACCAACGATGATTTCCGCCAAGAGCGGTTAGCCCAATTGGAGCTTCTTGACAAGGTCATCTTACAGCTCTCGATCACCTTCAAATCTATCAAAAATGCATCAAACGTGCTTATGATAAGCGACTTCATGAGCGTACCTTTAAGGTTGGTGATCTTGTCCTCAAAGAGAATCAACATGTCACCAAACTAGAAAAGAGCAAACGTGGAAAATTTTCTCCCAATTGGATTGGGCCTTACATAATCACTCACACCTATGGATTAGGCGCTTATCGTTTAGCTTCACTTAATGGTAAGCCTGAGCGTGAACCCCTTAATGCCTTGCATCTTCGACCATTCTACTGTTGAATTTAGTGTTATATCACTTCTTATCTACCTGCCGCTCGTCCCTTGAGCTTACATACCACCACATGCACTTCGTTTCCTACACCTCATAATAAAAATCAAGCTCACATAGTTTGATTCTCACCTCACCTAAACAATGCCTTCCCCTTTTTAGTCTAGTCCATGACTTCAAAGTTTTCAAATAGGCCGTATTCTTATGGGATTTTCTTGAGTCAAACTTCCTACCAAACTAGATGCTTCACGCCAAAAGAACATCTAGCTATCTAAATTATATATAGACTGTTCCCTCGAAGGATAGCTATATGCCAAATTATTGTTGCTATTCTATATAGATTGCTCCCCCGAAGGACAACTATGCACTAAAATCATATCTGCTACTATAAATAGACTGCTCCCTTGAAGGACAGCTATACACAATTAGCCTTTATCAGAAGCTTCTCACATTGATCAGCTTCGTGAAGACCTCAAGAATAATACAATCAATATCCCTTGTAGACTTCCCGCATCGATCAGTCTACATTCAATAAAAGAAAAGCCTCATTCAAAAGGACTTTTGAGTCATGGACTTGTCTATTTAGGGTAGGTTCTCTTTCGTCAGAATAATCACCTTGTAACAAGCTCTCAACACCCCCGCCTATATCAACCACCTCACCTCACCATTTGTCAAAGCAACAAAACGCAAGGGACGTGACATATATCCGATATATTGTGATTATACAACTCTTTTCACCTATCGACTTCTCGCTTATGCAAGGTACCTAGGGATTCAAGCTCATCCTATGTTAATACATGGTTTGTTTAGCTCTTCTCAACTATGGGACACTTTTGCCTCTTTTTCTCGACTCTAGGATTGTGTGTTGACCTTAATCAGGATACGGTTCCCTACTATTTGGGTAAGCTAACTTTCGCTTTACCTATACCTACATCAACATCGCCCATACCTTACCAACACCAACAACATTACCCTATCAACATCAAATTCTTATCAACCAACAAATTGCCTAACCATACCCAAATTGCCTGAATTCACCTCTCCCTGGTCCTAAGGGAGAACTACATCGGTCTGAGGCCCCTCCTTGCTTTGTGCAATGGGCTATGTAGGCAGCACTTCGGAGACATGGGGTCTCCCAAGGTTAGCTCGACCATCCCCTACCATAACCTATCCTGTGTGGTGAATATAAATATTTTTGTGTATTTCTATTTAATCACAGTCCTCTTTATCCTTTTTCAAAACACCAAAAATCAAAACACAAACAAATCTTATTATTATCGCAACTCAAATCAACATACATATTCAGTTTTATTTAGATGTTAAACAAATACATCTTCTCTATCATCGACACGCAGGTCGGCATCCTTATTTATTCTTATACCTTGCTAACATTTACTCAGACCCTCACGCCTCATCCCGAACTAGGTGATGATCGTGATCATCGACCCCTCTCGCCGGGCCTCTTTGTCCTCAAGGGTACCACGGCTATTGGTACCGCCCACTGATCTGCCAATCTCTCCTGTAACATATGAATACGCCCTCTCGCATGGAGGACTCCAGCCTCTAGTCTCCCCGCCCGTGACTCCACAACCACTAACAATCCTCTTGTCTCATTCACCTGCGTTTGGAGCTGCTGAACCAAACGCTGCAGATGATCCCTCTTTGCTGTAATCACCGCTATGTCAGGGCACTCACGTACACCTCGCAGTTCTACTACCCACCATAATCTATAGGCCTTTGTCGTTCCCGCATCCATTACCCTGCGATCGGCTGCTACCTCTTCAGGCCCTTCTGGAGGTGTTGGCCGGGGAGGTGAGAATGATGCCTCGGTGTCGATCCTCATATATGGTCTATAAGCCAGGGGTATATCCTGCACAAATCCAAATTGTCGCCGCACGCGATCTATAGGAATCCTCTCATACTCACCTGGCCTGTGCCCTGCGATCCACCTCAATCGCTCTACACTCCTCAACTCCTCAGCAATGTTCTCTGTTACCATATAGTTTCCGTATGGCCTCCAACAGATATCCGCAACCGTCACTCTCTCCCATACCTGCCTGTAATACTCAAAGTCATCTGTCACGACTTGGGATCTTGCCTCCTATTCTGTCTAGACCCATCGTCTGAATCCCAACCTCTGTACTCGGCTCATAGGCCGGTATCAAATGTACAACCCGTACTCGGCTCGCAGGCCGATATATAATAAATAAATGAATCAATACACTGAATAAGTGTCGGCACGCAGGCCTCTATCAATACAATCGGTTCGTAGACCGGTGCCCGTGTCCCTATACAAAACCATGTCGGGGATCTATCAGCTCTCCCCACCGCCCTCGGCACCTCTTCCCGCTGGTCCCTGTGGTGCCTCTCGCCTCCTGCCCGTCACGGACATGCCAGCTGTGGCTGCCCCTCCCTGAGATCTCTGGCTGTGCGAGGTCTCTGCCCTATGCGCTGCATACGCCTGATACTCGACTCCGGTACTATCAAGAATATCCTGATAATATCGGGCCTCTGCTCTAACCTCCATATAGCGATCTCGTGCCATTGAAGGAGCTGGGGCTGGTCCCCTGGCACCTAACACCAATACCCCCTGAGCCTGTACCTACACCTGTGGCCACGGTGGTGCTGCCTATGCTGCTGCCTGTACCTGCACCTGTCGCTGTGGTGTTGGTGGTGGTGCTGCCTGTGCCTGTACCTACACCTGTGGCTGTGGTGCTGGTGGTGGTGCTACCTGTGCCTGTGCCTGAGCCTGGGCTAGCTGCCCCTGTAAGGCCCCTATCTGTGCCTACGCAGCAGCTAGCTGCCCCTGTAAGAGCTGCACCTGACCCCTGAGCTGATCCCTCTCTCCTATAACTGTAGGCAAGTCTAGCTGTACAGGTGGTACTATCCTCGCTGCTCTCTGCCCAGCCCACCACACCCTGTATGCTCCCGTGCACCCGACATCATCCACACCCTCACCTGCTGGTCTCTCCGCTACCCAGTCTGGATCCAAAGGCTGTGGCGCTGGCAGTGGGGCCTCTACATCATCCCTCCTGTACTGAGGGAAGAGAGGTGGCTCGTCCTGTCGTAGCCCCATCTGCCTGCGTACCCTCTCTAGGGGTATCCGCTCATACTCTCCCAGCCTCCGTCCTGCTATCCAGAATGTATACTGGATTAGGCGCAGCTGTACGCGGGCTCCTCTGCCAGGCTGGTCACCTCTGTAGGGTCTCCATACAATGTCTACTGCTGTAAGGCCCTCTAAGCACGTGTCTATAATAGGCCACATCCCGACCTGCAACAACTGCTCGTGGCTGCCCACGACCCCCCAACCACCTCTGAAAGCCATATCGGTATACGACCTGTGGCCCCTGGCTGATGGGGTAGCCCTACTGGCCTGATGCATACGATGTGCTCGTATGCCCAACAGTGCAACAAAAATGTAGAACAAATACCAAATCACCTCCTCCGGCGATAGCCCCATAACTCCCTGTATAATTGCACCAGATACACTGGTGCCCATGCGAAACAGGTGTGCTCCTCCACCATCTCCAGTAGCACCCCCATCAATGCTCGTGGGAAGCGGCCTCCCTCTGAATCCGGGAGGGCAAAGCAGGTGATCCCTATCATCATCAACACGGCAAGCCGTGTCTCATGTCTGTGTGCGCGGTACATGTCACCATATCCAATGCTCGCGCTATGATACATAAGAAGCACGGCTGCATCCCCAAAAACCTGCAGGATGCTGTCCATGGCAGTCTCTGAATCTACCTGGAAGACTGCCTCTCCCTTGATCGGTAGCCGCAGGATGCGATACACATCCTCTAATGTGACGGTCATCTCCCCGGTCGGAAGATGGAACACGTTGGCCGCCGGATCCCATCTCTCGATGAGGGTGACCATCAGGCTATGATCCCTCTCTATCGCTCTATACCTCTGGACCCCGCCGAGTCCCACCTTGCGCATGATGGCCCAATGCACCGTAGATACGTGTGGCCTCATCCGACTCAATAGTGGAGGCATCCTATCACGCATCGTCAACTGCTGACGTGCCTGCAAAACCAACCCACATTCTTAGACCTACTCTTTATTATAACATCTACTTTACCATCTAAACCCCCTTTTTTATCCCCCCGACCACACCCCGACTTTCTACCCCCCCTAAACAACCACCAAAACCCACAACCCAACCCAAAACCCACACCTAACCCACTCACACGGCCAACCACACCCTAATACCCAACAAACCACCCAAACCCATCCTAAACTCTAAACACACTAACCCACCACAAACCACCCAAAACCCATCCTAAACCCTAAACACACTAACCCACCACAAACCACCCAACCCACCTAACCCACCACCAAACCCTCAACCCATCCCAAACGCCACTGATATCGGCTGATACGTGACCGACGCCGGTCCCTCCCAACTCAACCAAACCCTGCAAATTTGCGACCGATGCCGGTCTCTTAGCGACTGACATCGGTCACTGTATTCTTTTCAGAGCCGAACACCCGCGCGGCCCCCAAAACCCATTTTTTCCTATTTCTACCCATTTACCCACCCAAACACCCTCCAATTTTACCCACCTAGCCGCATTACCCTATTTTACCTATCTACCCTCTCCGTTTTTCAAGTTACCTCCATTTACTCATTATTTCCTACAAAATACAAATTCCTACCCAAACCCCCCCATTTAGCCTAATAACCATTTCAATGCATAAAATCATGAGTTTAGAACCTACTGGTACGACGACACGTCGTCGTGGTGGGATGGGTGGTGGCGGTCCAGCTGGTCCAGCCCCTCCAGCTCCTCCTGCCTGTGCCATGGCTCCAATCCTGATCTACTGGGGTCCCTGGCCAATCACCCTGCTGCCTCCTCCTCAATCGGGCCCACTATCAACTCTCTCTGCCAATCAAATAGCTCCACCTCACTCAATAACCCTCCAAATCACTCTCCACGTCAAACAAGTCGCTTTGGTTTGTAAATAACAAAAGTGACAATGACAGCCGTATTTTCTTTTTATAGGTTTTTCGACCTTAACCGATGTCGGTTCCATTTTTCATAAGGAACCGATATCGGTCTCTTAACCACACCCGTAGGCTCACGTGCCACCGACATCATCCCAACACCCTAACCTTGTGCCTGGTCTCATCGCTACCCAGTTAGGACCAAAGGAGTGGGGCGCTGGCAGTGGGGCCTCGACGTCATACCTCCTGTATGCAGCCGAAGACGAGGTGGCTCGTTCAGTGTAGGCCCCCATCTGCATTTAAACGGATCGGATCAAGGACCCTCTCTAGGGGTCTCCGCTCTCATTACTTCACCAGCCTCCGTCTGCTATCAGAATGGATACTGGATTAAGGCGCAGTGGACGCGCGGCTCCTCTGCCAGGCTGGTCACCTCCTGTAGGGTCTCATACAAGTCTACTTGCTGTTAAGGGCCCTCCTAGACGGAGTGTCTATAATAGGCCACATCCCGACCTAGCAACAACGCTGTGGCTGGCCCACGCCCCCAACACCTCTGGAAAGCCATATCGGTATAAGAACATGTGGCCCCTGGCTGATTGGGGTAGCCCTACTGGACTGAGCATACGATGTGCTCGTATGCCAACAGTGCAACAAAAATGTACCAGAAAACAAATACCAAATCAACCTCCTCCGGCGATGAGCCCCATAACTCCCTGTATCATTGCACCAGATACACTGGTGCCCATGCGGAAACAGGGGTGCTCTCCACCATCTCCAGAGACCCTATTCATTGCTGTGGGCAGCGGGCCATCCTTGGATATTCGGCGAGGGCAAGCGGTGAGCCCTTATCTATCAAAACGGCAAGCCGTGTTGTCTGCATGTCGGGTGTGCGCGGGTACATGGTACAGCCACCATATCCAATGTCGCGCCGATGATTACATAGCGAAGCACGGCTGGCATTCCCCAAAAAACCTCATGCAGGAGGTCCATCGGCAGTCTCTGAATCTACCTGGAAGACTGCCTCTCCTTGATCGGTAATCCGCAGGATGCATTACACATCCTCTAAGGTGACGGTAATTATCCCGGTCGGAAGATGGAACACGTTGGCCGCGGATCCCCATCTCCGATGAGGGTGACCAGAGGCTAGGATCCATCTCTATCCATCTATACCTCTGGACCCCGCCGAGTCCCACCTTGCGGCATGAGGCCGCAAGTGCATCCGTAGAGACGGAGTGGCCTCATCCGACTCAATAGTGGACGAATCCTATCACGCAGCGTCAACTGCGACGTGCCTGCAAAACCAACCCACATTCTTAGACCTAACTTTATTTAAACATCTTCGTTACCATCTAAACCCCCTTGTTATTCCCCCGACCACACCCCGGACTTTACACCCCCGCGAAAACAACACCAAAACCCACTAACCCCAACCAAACCCCCACCAACACACCGCACCGGCCAAACCACACACGTAGACCCCTACCAAACATCACCAAACCCATCCTAAAATCTACACACCACGAACCCACCCCCAAACCACCCAAACCCAGCCTAAACCCTAATCACACTAACCCCCCACAAAAACACACCCACCCAACCTAACCCCCACAAACCTCAACCCCATCCCAACGCCCATCTGATATCGGCTGGATACGTGACGACGGCGTCACTCCAACTCACACAAAACCCTCGCAAATTGGCGACCGATGCCGTCTCTTAGCGAATACATCGGTCACTGTATTCTTTTCAGAGCAGAACACCTCCCGGCGCGCCCCAAAACCTTTTTTTACCTATGTCTAACCAATTACGCCCCAAACACCTCCACTTTTACCACCTAGCGCAATGACCCTATTTTACCTATACTCCCTCTCCGTTTCAAGTTACCTCCCTTTACTAATCATTTCCTACAAAAATACCAAATTCCTACCCAACCCCCCCACCCATTTAGCCTAATAACCATTTCAATGCATAAAATCATGAGTTTTAGAACCTACTGGTACGGACGACACGTCGTCGTGGTGGGATGGGTGGTGGCGGCCCAGCTGGTCCAGCCCCTCCAGCTCCTCCTGCCTGTGCCATGGCTCCAATCCTGATCTACTGGGTCCCTGGCCAATCACCTGCTGCCTCCTCCTCAATCGGGCCCCACTATCCACTCTCTCTGCCAATCAAATAGCTCCACCTCACTCAATAACCCTCCAAATCAACTCTCCACGTCAAACAAGTCGCTTTGGTTTGTAAATAACAAAAGTGACAATGACAGGCCGGATTTATTTTTCTTTGTTATAGGTTTTTTCGACCTTAACCGATGTCGGTTCCATTTTTCCATAAGGAAACGATATCGGTCTCTTAACCGATATCGGTCATGTAGATAGAATCGACATCGGTTCGTTATCCCAACTTTCCCCCCAAATTTTTTGCCCCCTTCTTACCTCCTTGCCTTTTTTTTTTCACCAATCTCATCACCTACCACCTTTGCTTGCACACATTTGTTCTTTCAGCCGAACCTTAGGCTCAACTTACCTCTCAAGCCGACCTAAGGCCTCAACCCACCAATTGGCCCGGACCAAGGCCTCAACTACCTATTGGCCGACCCACGGCCTCAAAATCTACTTTTCAGCTCGACACAAGGCCTCAACCTACCTCTCGCCCGACCAAGGCCTCAACCATACCTATTGGCGACCAAGGCCTCAAAACCTACCAATTGGCCCGACCCAAGGACTCAACCACCTCATTCGGCCCGTATCCAAGGCCTACACCCTACATATTTGGCCCAACCATAGGACTCAACCTTACCAATTTGGCCGACCCAAGGCCTCAACCTACCTATTCGGCCCGACCTCACGGCACACCCCTCACCATTAGGCCCGACCAAGGCCTCAAACTTACCTATATGGGCCCGAACCAAGCCTTCAACCTAAATCCAGCACGGCGCCAAAGGCCGCGCCACTCACAATTTGGCCCGACCAAAGGCGTCACCTACCTATGTTGGCCCGACCCAAGGCCTCGCCCTACCTATTCGACCCCAACCCAAGGCCTCGCCCTAACCATTAGGCCCAACCCAAGGCCTCAACCTACCTATCCGGCCCGACTCAAGGCCTCAACCTACCCATCCTAACCTGACCAGGCCACTGCCCAACCACTTGGCCTGACCAAGGCCGTATCACTTAATACCATACCCACAATCAACGTTTTATTTTTTATCCATCATCATGTACCTTTTGTTCAATCAAAGCTCACCGTTGTGTTTAGCATCATTAGGGTCCTTGACTTGATCTGTCGACCAACTTTGTCTAGACCTAGACCATGACGTTTATCTCAACCAAACCAACCATTTGGTACTGCCAGAACATGCCTAAACGTTCCTGTACCCACCTGTTATATACCCTGGAGCTACTTCCTATGCCTTGGATACCACGATTATCTCACCCTTATTTGGATAAACTATCGACCTTTGCCTCCACATTGCTGGTTTGCTTGTCAAATCATGTACCCTCGTCGTACTATTGCATTTCAACATGCGTCTGCTTCCTTGGACCTACCCCCACCACCTTACCATCCTCTCTACAACATGTACCCTTATCAACCCTATCCCTGATTTCCCGTTCACTCAATCGGCGATAGATTGAGGGGGATTACCTATATCCTTAAACAGGAGAAACCACTTCATTTTATTGTCCACGCAGCTTTACAAACAAGCTACACGACAATAAGGGGCTAATGTAGACACCAAATTCGTGTCTTACGACCCCTTGTGACCCGCATCTCATCTCGCAATATAACCTCATCACCTAAACCTTACACAATATTTATTAATTACCTTCTAATGATAAATCCACATCACCCTACCTACCACCCTCACTTGCCACTTCATCATGACCTAGCCCTAACCCTAAAACTAACCTAATTAAGACCCATAACTTGGTCCACACCTACATCCATAACTAATGCCTCCTGACTCGCACCCAAAGCCGACCTTCTAGCCACTTGACCAAGCCCGCAACTGATCTCTCGGGAGAAAAGTAGGGAAGGTGGGCTATTTTACTAAAAATAGCCTACTTTTTCCTTACCGATGCCAGTTCCTACTCGACCGCCATCGGTTCCTTGTAAATGGGCTCCCCAAACCAAAACAACGGATCGGAATTTCATTTTGGAGATCAGTCAAAGGATTTCTGGATCAATAGAGAGCATTGCGAGCGAGGAACAGAGTCCAGATCTTCACTTGATAGAGCAGAGACGAGTAAAGAAACCAGAAGTGTTTACAACCAAGGAGATCAACTTGCATCTCGGTCAAAAATAGTAAGTCACATCTTGCATGTCCTTTTGTTATAACATTTCTTATGCTTCTTAAATCTCAGTCCTCCTAAATCCGTTTCTGAATCAACTACCCAACGTGCCATTGCATCTAACTATCATTCTTTCGCTTCTAATCATCCCATTTCCTAATACCATCCAAAAACTAGCCATTACAAACACCATAGCTACCAAGAAGATCCTAGAACCCACCGGTATCGGTTATCAGTAACCGACATCAGTCATAAGTAACCGCCATCGGTTCCTCTGATCAAAACCAGAAAACCAGCCTTTCCCCCTACTCAAGAATACCAGCCTTTCCCCCTACCTAATTTAACGAAATAATTTAATTGATATTTTGCAGTCTTTTGTGTTAATTCATATTAGCAGGGGAACTGACCACCTTCGAAAGGAAGTTTTATATTTCCTGGGCCCAAGGCAGTTTCCTCATTTATTGTTTAATCAAAATCTTGTGGTCTTGTGTTCTTATTTGCAGGTAGTCCTTCCAAGACAAAAAGGAGTCTCCATAGTCAGCCTGATCTTTCTCTACGGTACATGCACACCATCTCGACATTCAACAGGTATTCCTCCTAACCCTAACCACATCTGTTTCTAAAAGGAATGAAAGGATAGAAGCAACTCTATTCCTAGAAGCCGAAACATTCTGAGTGAAACACATCGGTTGTCAGTAACTGGCATCGGTTCCTCTGATCAAAACCAAAAAACTAGCCTTTCCCCTACCCAGTTCAACAAAACAACTTAATTGATATCTTACAGTCTTTTGTGTTAATTCATATTATCAGGGGAACTGACCACCTTCGAAAGGAAGTTTTATATTTCCTGGGCCCAAGGCAGTTCCCTCACTTATTGTCTAATTAAAATCTTGTGGTCTTGTGTTCTTATTTGCAGGTAGTCCTTCCAAGACAAAAAGGAGTTCTTCGCAGTCAGCCTGATCTTTCTCTACGGTACGCGCACACCATCTCGACATTCTACAGGTATTCCTCCTAGCCCCTAACCTTATCTGTTTCTAAAAGGAACGAAACATTTCCGAGTGAAACATTTTGGCACGCCCAGTGGGACCCATCTTGGGTTTTCTGTATCTCTTGCTTATTTTCATTTTAGGAAGCATACTTGCTGTTGTTGCTTTTGTTATATATTTCGTAAAGAATTTGTCTTGCTTTCCTAGTTTCGCATTAGTGAAAGTCATCTCTCTTGCTTCATCAAACATAATTTTCGATTTGGGTTTAAAACACGTGCATTGCATTCCTGCTTGTTGTTTTTCAATTCTAGTGAACGTAGATTAAGTAACAGGTCGTACACGTGGGGGTGATATCCACAGTATTGACAGGAAATTAATCTTACTTTCACTACACAACACATACCAAATCACTTCACAATTAACACAACAGCTAAAACATCCCCCCTCTTTTTCCACGGTATTCCTCCGCCCGATTGAGGTAACCTTATAAGCCAAAACAACTTGACATTTCCCCTAAGTCTTTTGTTTAGGATTCCAACATCATTCTACGCCTAAAGGCATAAGTCAATGATAATTAAAATTAACCCTAGGGTTAGTCTCTGGATTTGCGTGTGCATCTTGCTTGTTTGTAGTTCTGTTTTCTTTCTCATACCCTGTCTTCTGTGATCAATAATTGGACAAGTATACTAAACGTTGTTAAAAATCAAATTAGCAGCCTTTTTATATCTTGTTAGCCCAGACTTCTTACACCGACATCGGTTACCTGACCGATGTCGGCTATAGTATAACCGACATCGGTTACCAGACCGATATCGGTTACTGTCTTTTCCAATTCCTGACAAACCAACAACCTACCAATTTTACCGGTCTGAGTTTGTTTCTATTCCTGACAGATTGAAACCCTACTGTGAACTTCTGTCCATGGTTGTTATCACTTGAAAGCAAGCCGCCGATACGGTTTCACATACTTGCTCTGTTTCTTTGCCTGAATCACCCCCTTCACATTCTGTGGGAAATCCTACGGATACCAGCGAGGTTCCTAAAATTCCTGTGGGAGATAAGGACTTTGCCAAGTTTTTGGATGCTAATTCTAGCACTATACAATACTATTTGTCTCATACCCCTGACCGTACGCCTGATGGTCAGATCCTTGTCGGTATGCCTATCAGTATAGCTGCTCATTTAGCTCCCACTCCGCCTGATAATACCGCCTTGCTTCCTCCATCTCTAGCCCCGTCTTCCAATATGACGGCTTTAGAGGTTCATACGACCCTGATTATCTTTCCTTTTGTTAATCTTGGACCCCACATATCATTACCACCGACCGCCCCTACCTCATCTCTCTTGCAGACTGCTCCATTCATGACTTGCTCTCTGCCACCTATCCACACGAGCTTTCCTTCCCAAGCTCCGCCTACCTTTTCATTCCCATACACGTATCCATTGACCTCAACATCCTATATGGGACATCCCTATTCGGTCGCCTCAACATATTCATCCTCCACACCTTATCAACACTTAACCCCACCAGTGTCTAGCGTTTGTCCTTGGTCCAATTTGCCTCCATTTACCACAACCACACCATCATCTCATCCAACTACTGATCTAATTAAACAAATGATGGACAAAATGCAAAACCTGGAGGCTTCTGTTTCAAGAAGTCGTAGCGTCTTGACATATGAGCAAGTTTGTCAGGAGCCGATTCACCCTTCTGTCCCCCTTCATTCATATCCTCCTCAATGGGAGTTGCCAAAATTTACTCATTTTAATAGTAAAGAGGATCCTCAACAACACTTGTGATCATTTAGACATGCTTGTTATTTGATTGCCCATGATGATGCCTTGTTACTCCGCACCTTTCCCATGTCCTTATCAGGACCTGCTTTGGAGTGGTACAGTGCTTTAACCCAGCACTCAATCTTCTCTTTTAACCAACTAGCCCAATCTTTCTTGGATCATTTCTCCATTAACATTGCCAAGAAAGTATCTATTACCGACCTCTATGCCATCCGACAATTTGAAGACGAATCTACCGCAGATTTCGTTGGACGATGGCGGGGCCTTATCAACCAACTTACGTATGCCTTGCCTCAAACCGAACTTATCAGACTATTTACACGGGCCTGCGCTAAGCACATCTCCCCTACCCTCCAAATTCAAACTTTCTGTACATTCGACGAGGCCTTTACTGTGGCCCGAAAATTAGAAATTCGAGCCTTAGAGGAAGAGAAATTACGGTTGCGTAACAAAAACTCCACTTTCTGAACTCCAGATTCCACCAATAAACCAAATACCACCACTCCTCACGCGTCCACTTCTTCTAAATCAAAAGGAGCTGTCCACGCGGTGACGGTCAAATCCCAACCACCGTCCAATACCCCGCCAAAAACCACTTATAAGTATAAAGCGGAACCCATCAACTACACTCCCTTGGGGGAGACATATGTGGTGATATTGGAAAAACTGCTCAAAGCAGGAGCCATTACCTTACCTCCTATTAACCTCATTCCAGATTTGATTCCACTCGTGCCATACCTTCCTGGTACAAAAGAAAATGACTTTGTAACTTCACCCACCGTGTGAAGGGACACATCATGAAAACTGCAAGATGTTGGAAAAACATAGTGCAGGAAATGGTTGATGCAGGGGATATAGCCCTCAATATCCTAACGCCCCTGCCAACCGAAATTTGAAAATCTTTAACAAACCATTCCCGAATCACTCTTCCAACAGTAAACGTAAACCAGGATATCTTAACCGAGGAGAGTGTTCATGAGATCCATGCGTCTTCGACTCCCAGCCAAAAGCCCTATCGAGAAAATTTTGAATCACGCCTCTTCACTAACACAGGAGTCCGAACCTCCTTCACCACCATCAAGCCAAAGCGAAATCATTCCTTTACCCATAAAGAGTTAACTGCCCAGACTGCCTCTTCTCATCAATGATTCTTCTTAACCACATCCCTCAAGACTGCGAACGGATGTTATCTAATTTATCTATTTCCCAGACGTCTCCCTCTACCCACTCTTGCTGCACAAGAGGAGGGTACGCCACTCCTTTTGACATCCTTAGATGAGAAATCTCTTGCACCGACATCACTAAATTCTTTAACCATGACAGAACCTCTCAAACATGCCCTCCTGCCTATTATTAGTCCTTCATCGCCTAAATCTTTTCAACAACCGGTTGACCTCTTAATATCTATTGATACAGTACCTCATCTACCCCCTGTATCACGCCCACACTGGACTGGAATCACAACCTACCTTTCTTCCGTACCAAATTTACAATTCAAACCTGAAGACTGTCATTCTCCAGAAGAATAGACGAATCCTATGGGAACGTTTGAATACCCCTTATTCTACTCAAATGCAAATGACCGAATCCTGATGCCTCCCACATATACCCGAAGTGGCTTATAGAAGCTTAAAAATGCCCATGTTCTCACCTTTCACCCCCCCTCACCTCTACCAAATGCCCCGTCTACTTCTATCAAATTAACCAAATCTTCCCCTACGCTTGGGGACCCTCACCAATGCCCAGTCTAACACACCTGCCTAAGCGACTCGATGTATCCCAACACTCAACCCCCCCCTCCGCCTATGAGACAAACTCCCTTTTTGCCCCATCACAATCAAACCCCTCCTCGTTCATATACCTCACTTCCCCTCTTTGCCCCCTCAGCCCTTCTACACCTTACATCAATATATCATACATAAAAACCTGCCTGCTTTTTCTTCAAACGAACCTCGCCTTCCACACTATAACAGAGATAAGTGGTAATAAAAGTACGAAACACCGTTAACCCCACATATCCTGTCCACGCCATCCAGCCCCTACACCCAACCACTCCATCATCAAAAATTTTTTTTCGGTCACTTTCCTATTCCCCGTGGTTATTTTTTGGATACACTAGGTCATCAATGGCGGCCTCATCACACCACAGTAAGCTTCTTCATTTCTGTGCGCAAAAAAGAAACCACGGTTTAGTGGAAAACCGTGTCAACAAGATAAGAAGAAAAAAAAAAGCCGCTTGGCTAAACCACTCTGACCCGTACTACACAACCTGGACGCCCAAACATTATCGTAACCTATACGAACCAACCATGCCCCAACATTACCAACACCCGCACAACCATACCCTCATCCTCCTCTGATTTTGACCCACTCAAAGGATCTTACGCCAAAATTCTTGCTATGTTGGTGGAGAGGCGACCAATTTCCCTACCCCCCACTTAGACCTTATACCCGTCTAAACCTCGACTGATAAGTTATGATGAGTCTAAAATCTATTGCCTATCACCCGCACACGCAAGGACATGATGTGGAGGGATGCAAAGCTTTAAAAAACCATCCTTCGTCAGTCACATCTCCCAGATAGAAAGGTTAAGGAAAGACAACTTACGAAGGGAGAGATATTTAGCTTCAATTCCCTCTCCTCTACCATCTGTCCCCGCCTCACCAAGATCTATCATTATTACAAACCCCGACGCTCATGTGAAAAACCATGATTTATTCCCACCATCTTCCTCATGTCGGTCTATCGAGATTATATGATTAGTGTCGTACTCGAGGGTCAGAAAAACATGTTGGAAGCGAAAGAAAACAACACCTGCGGCATCTCTTTCTCCTTCAACCATCCCGATGGCAACCACCACCTAATTGGTTATTCGCGGACCTCCTATCTAATCCCACGTCTCTACATTTCTTTTCCTCGCCGGGGTACTCGCCTCGTTCTCGACCGCCCCCCTTTCCTCCCTTTTCCTAGTCCCCCCGGGTTTCCCAGTAAAAACTTTCGGCGTAAGTAGGATTCTTCAGTACCGGGACATTCCGTAGAAGGAATGCTCCTCTTCTTCCGGTTGCGTGCCCGCTCGGCTCACGTGTCTCCGCCCAACCTATCCGCTCGTTACCGATTGTCAGATCTCCTTGCCCTATTCTCTCTTCGGTTTTCATGATCGCGTAACACGCACATAGAGGTTTTACATCCCAATGAAACCCTGCCTGTTGCCGTCCATTCGAACACCCAATCACGTTGCTTCTCTCACCAAACAACCCACTGCTCCAACCACTTCTGTCTCTGTACAACAAGCGTTGCAGTCAGTTTCTCGGAAGATGAAATTGTTGACTTTGGTACCAAGATCCTGACCCGGCCCTTTCATCTCAGCTTACGTCTGGGATATCTTGGTACATCGTTGTCATGATTGACAGGGGCGCCAGCCGTAAACATCATCTCTTCAAAAGCTTTTCAACAATTGAATATCCTCTACTACACGTGTGCCAACCCCCTCATGTTGCAGTCATCAATGACGCTATTACCTCTACCTTAGGCAACCGTGATCCTCAACATTGGGTAGGACCACGTACTTTACCCGAACTCTTCTATGTCCTTGAGGGAGAGTTCCAATATAATATAATTTCTAGGTCGTCCTTGGATCCGGGCCATGGGATGCATTCCCCTCAACATTACATAGATGCATAAAATTTGAGTACGAGGGGAAGTCCTACACTGTAAAAGATGATCCTCCCCCCTTTAAAAACTGGCAATATGTTATATACCCGCCCTAACGATGTGCTTATACCAATCAAGACACCATACAATTCAACCCAACCATCCTCTTCAAATTACCTCAACCATCCACCTCAACTGCATCTATGCCTTCAACTGATGAAACCACCGTCACAAAAACCACTTCCCTTCCCGCAGCTAACAATCCCCAAACCTCTGACCCCTTAGTAGATGTTTTTCAACGCCTTACGCTGGGGGGAGTAAACCGCCTATATAATTGTAGTTCCTTCCCTACCCCCCGCAGGAGTACGGACAATTACATGCACATCCCACCTACGAACGGTCGCGTGGGGGAAGTAGATCTCTTACGGACCACCCCATTGCCACACCAACCTAACATATGGGGGTGTTGACGCATCTTCCATTACCCCTGAACCTCCTCTTGGTGTGGTTCCCTTCCAATCTGATTTCTAATACCTAACAAATCGTCGCTTCGCCCTCACTTTCTTGACTCGCTGTGCTGGAAAGGCTTTGGTTTTGGGTCTTTATGACAAGGCCAACATACGCTCATCCCCATCACCACACGCAAACATAATGATCGCAGTGGTCTTGGTTTTCCTGAAACACCTACACAGGAGACACCTCGTGTTAGCCGTATTCTGGAAGAAGACGACGTCACCCCTACCAAACCATCATCACCCACCTTTGCCATCATCAACCCACAAAATCTATAGACCCTGAATCTATCCCTCCTAACTTTTTTTTTTTTTTATCATAAATGCCATCTTCATAGGTCCTCTCACTTATCAACGCGATAATGAGGACCCATCTTCTCTTCCCCTTCTGTATCCAGACATGATCGAAGAGGATTCACCTTCAATTAATGTTGTTGAGTGCCAGGATGACGACTCCATCTTCATTTACCTTGGGGCGGACGACTCCTATCTTCAACGCGCCTTACCATCTGAAAGTCAAACCATGTTGAACGAGTCTACTATTGAAATCAACATCCACACGGAGGAAGATCCTCACGTTGTGAAGATCGGACAATCCCTCAACACATCAGAACAAGCTACCTTTACTACCTTCCTCTGTACCCACAACCAAGCTTTCGCTTGGTTCTACGCGGACATGCCAGGAATTGATCCTACCATTGCCGTCCATAAAATCACCCTAAATCCCGATTCCAAACTAGTCAAACAAAAACTGAAGAAAATGCATCCACGCATTGCCCTCTTGGTCAAAGAAGAGCTTCAACGACTTCTTTCTGTTTCCTTCATCTTGCCTATTGACTATCCTCAATGGATTTCTAACATCGTACCTGTCACTAAAGCGACGGGGGGACTTCGGATATGCATGGATTTCTGGGATCTTAACCTTGCTTGCCCTAAGGATGACTTTCCCCTCCCAAGTATTGATCAACTTGTTGATCTCACTACGGGCCATGAAATGCTTTCTCTCATGGATGGCTTTTCAGGATACAATCAAATTTTGGTCGCACCCGCCGATCAACATAAGACCGCTTTCATAACCCCTTGGGGAACCTTCTATTATCGTGTCATGTCGTTTGGCCTTAAGAATGCTGGTGCTACCTATCAGCGGGCTATGACCTACATTTTTCATGACATTATGCACACTATCCTTGAAGATTACGTCGACGATCTTCTTGGCAAGTCTAAACATCGCAGTGAACATCTCGATGTTTTAAACCATTATTTTCGATTGCCTGTTGCAATATTCTGTTCGTCTCAACCAAAGAAATGTGTCTTTGGTGTCCTTTCGGGGAAACTTCTTGGTTTTATCGTCTCTTTGCGTGGCATTGAGGTCGATCCATCTAAAGTAAAAAAGCTACTCTAGCAATGCATCCACCCAAAACCTCACACAATTGTCTGTAGTATTTGTACCTGGGATAAACTTCAATCCATTCCGGCGGTTTCATCTCTCCCCAACTTCTCAACGTCTCAGATCGAGTCCACCCTTGTCATTTCATACCTTCTTAAAAGTACTTGCCTTTCATGGAGTGAGATTGTCACCAAGCCTTCGAAGCGCTCACACATTAATCTCTTGCATCCACACATGCTTATTCCCACCCCCAGGACGACCGCCGGTAGCCCTTTCTCTCTACGCTTTCCTTCTAACCCATTTATCTTTCCGCCACTGATATGACCATGCTATAGGAGCTCCTATGCTGGCACATCGGTACTCGGCGCGTCGAGAACAGGTCCATTTATTATATAGTCCATATAACCCCTCGTGGATTTAACGAGACTATGTATATACACATTAGAAAAATGGGGCCTAGCCTTATCATTCGTATCTAACCAAACTCCGACATTACCTCCTGAATCACAAAACTTTTGTCATCACCAACACGGACCCCATTCATTATATGTACGCCAAACCACATCTAAACCAACGCATCGCTGATGACTCAATGCTCCTTGCTGACCTCGACCTTGAGTTTATACAACAGAAGTCAATCAAAGGACAAACTCTTGCAGAACAACTTGCGGAGGCTCCTTTACCTGGGGAACAATTTACCAATTTTACATTCCTCGACGAACTCATCGCCACTCTTTCACTCGGGGAAGAGTCTTATCAAATGACCCTCTTCTTCGATGGATCTAAATGCTAGCGTGGTGGAGGAGCCGGCGTTGTTCTCATTCCTCTCGACGTTGAACCTATGCCTCTTTCATTCCGGCTTGATTTCCCCTGCACTAATAATACGGCGGAATACGAGGCCCTTGTTCTGGGTCTCCAAGTTGCGTTACACTTAGGCATCAAATCTATCAATATTTTTGGCGACTCTCAATTGGTAGTCAATCAAGTAATGGGCGTCTACCATGCAAAATGAGGAACTTCAAAAGTACAAACACTACGTGGATTCACTTCTAGCCTTACTTTACTCACTATTCTATCCAAACCATTCCCCGCTCCACTAACAAATTTGTGGATACTATGGCTTGCTTAGCCTCGCAAATTCCCGATTTTGCACCAACCATGACTCTGAATTATTCGTCATGGTCCAACAACTTTTTGCAACCATCCTATTCACCCCCGGTAGTTTGTATGATAAATACTGTGTCTACTAATTCGCAGGATACCTGTACCACCAATTTCATGACTACCTTACAATCTCTGTTCTCCACCTGACCTTACTAGTAACGGCAAAACGTGCTTTTCTTAAAGCATTTTTCGTTATGTTGTCATGGGGGGACTCCTCTATAAACGTGGCTTTGATGGCATCCTCCTTCGCTGTCTAACTGGCGCGGAGGTCACCTATACCATCCAAAAAGTCGATGATGGGATTTGTGGTGGACATTTTAGTGGCCTTGCCGTGGCTAAACGAATCCTTCGCCTAGGTTATTATTGGCCTACTCTCAATAACGACTGCTACGAATATGTTAAGCGTTGTGTTATGTGTCAACAACATGCAAACCTTCAACATACTCCTAGCCATCCGCTGCAGGTCGCACGAGATCTTTGGCCTTTCTCACAATGGGGTTTAGACCTTATTGGTGAGATTCACCCAACCTCTTCACAACGTCACCGTTGGTAATCATACAGCAACCGATATTACACAAAATGGGTGAGGCCATTCATCATTTCAATCAAAAATAAAAAAATAATTGTACGAATTCATTAACCATCACATTATCTGTCGTTTTGGTAATCTCATCGCCTAGCAGATAATGGTAATCTTTTAAAAACAAGTTGTTACAACATAGACCTTGGCAACAACTTTGTGGGGGGGGGTATCACTTAGTTTCCTCATCACCTACTTCCGCAGGCCAATGGTCAGCTGAATCTTCTAATAAAACCCTAACCAAATCTCATGAAAGTTTGTTCACTGATCCGAAAGAAATTGGCACGATCACATCCCTATGCCCTTATGGGCTTATCATACTAAAACTAGCCATTCGTACCGCTACTACGCTTACAAAACACCTTTTTCTTGTATAATGGTACCGAGACCTTCCTTGCCACTCGCGAAATACAAATACCTCCCCCTCAGATATCCCTTCAGGATATCTCCCAACGATGATTTCCGCCAAGAACGTTTAGCCCATTGAGCTTCTTGACGCAACTTCGTCTTACAGCTCTTGATTACCAACCTCCAAATCTACAAAACCGCATCAAGCGGCTTATGATAACGACTTCATGAGCTTCCTTTAAGGTTTGGTGATCGTGTCCTCAAAGATAATCAACATGTCACCAAACTAAAAGAGCAAACGTTGTGAAAAATTGCCCCATTAGATGGGCCTTATATAATCACTCAAACCTATGGATCAGGGCACTTATCGTTTAGACTCTCTTAACGGTAAACCTGAGCCTGAACCCTTAATGCCTTACATCTCGACCCATTCTACTGTTTGAATCTAGTGTTATAATCACTTCGTTATCTACCAGTGCTCGTACCCTTGAGCAACCCTCATTTACCGTACAATCCACTTGTTTTCTATATCTCAAAAATAAAATCAAATCACTTCTCACTCCCCCTTGAAAATGAGCATTCCCTTTTTAGGTCTATTCCATGACTTCAAGTATTAAAATAAGCCGTATTCTTATGGATTTTCTTGATCAAACTTCCTACTAAACTAGATGCTTCACGCCAAAAGAACTCTTCGTCATCTAAATTAAATATAACTGCTCCCTTGAAGGACAGCTTTATAAATGCCGAACTATTGTTGCTACTATAATCAATGACTGCTTTCCCCTTCTTCCCCCGAAGGACAGCTATCACTAGGAAAATCATAGCTACTCTACTATAATAGACTACTCCCCCGCCGGACAGCTTATACACAGTCAACCTTTTCTCAGAAGCTTCTCCGCATGGATTAGCTTTGGAAGACCTCAAAATAGCACAACATATCCCTTGTATACTCGCCGCATCGATCAGTCTATTTCGTCAATAAAATCCTCATTCAAAAGAACTTTTTGGGTCATGGACTTGTCCTATTTAGGGTAGGTTCCGCTTTCGTCAGAACACTCACTTTGTAACATTCTCTCTGTACCTCAGCTATATCATCCCCTCACCTCACCATTGTTTCATTCACTCAAGGGAGTACGTACCCTGATCTATTGTGAGCATACAACCTTTTCACCTATTGACTTCTTGTCTAATGCAACGGTACCTAGGGCTCAAGCTCATTCTACGTTGTGTGGTTTGTTTAGCTCTTTTCACTACGGAGGCACTCTTCCCGCTTTTCCTCGCACGAGGATTGTGGTTGATCTTATTAGGACACGATTCCATACTAACTGGGTATGCTAACTTTTGCCTCCCTATACCTACACTACAACCAACAACATTATCCGACCAACACCAACAACATACCCCTACTACCAACATCAAATTTTTACAAAACGACAAATTGCCTACCCACAAACCAAATTGGGGCCTAAATTCACCTACTACCCTGGTCCTAAGGGAGAACTACATCGGTCTGGAGGCCCGCTCCTTGCTTGTGTGCAATTGGGCTTGAGGCAGCACTAATCGGAGACCTGGGTGGTCTCCCACCGGGATGCTCGATCCATCCCCTACCAATAACTATCATGTTTTGTAATATAAATATTTTTGTGTATTTCTATATTATCACATTCCTCTTTATCATTTTTCAAAACAAGCCCAAAAATCCACAACAACGAAACATCTCATTAATTTAACTCAAATCAACAGACATATCTTGTTTTATTAGATGTTAAACCAATACAATCTTCTCTATCATCGACACGCATGGTCGGAATACTCTTATTTATTCTTATAACTGGCTAGCATTTATTTAGACCTCACGCCTCATTCTGACCCAGGGGGGGATGATCGTAAGATCGTCGACGCCGCCAGCGTCGCACTGGCCTCTCTGTCCCAAAGTCCACGGCTATTGGTACCGAGCCACTGATCTACCATCTGTCAGTAATATATGATACACCCCTCCAAAGCGTGAGGGACTCCAGCCTCTCCCCCCCTAGTCTCGCTGCGTCTCGTGACTATTCCGCAACACGCTAACAAGCCTCTTGGTCTCATTATCACTGCGTTTAGACTACTGAACCAAAACGTTGCAGCCGATCCTCTCTGCTGTAATCACAACAGCTAATGTCAGGGTGATCGCGTACACCTCGCAGCTCTGCACGCCCATAGGACTGCTTTTACGAAATTTTTGTGCATGGTACCATGACCGCAGGCTATCACTCACACTATGAGTGCAGATGCGAATTCACACGCTCTCGTTCGCTGTCGTGTTACTCGCCAACCAGCTAAACCAATCTATTGTATAAGTCCACTTGCGTTTAGAGCTACTGAACCAAGCCTGCAGCGATCCCTCCTCCCCTGCTGTTAATTCACCGCCTATGTAATAGCCGGTGAGCGCGTTAACCTCGCAGGTCTGCTACCCACATAACCTATAGCATCTAGACATTATGGCATCCATTACACTGCCCGAATTGGTGCGCTTCCACTCGGGCCGTTCTGGAGGCGTGGCGGGGAGGTTGGAATGCTGCCTCGGCGTTGATCCTCATATATGGTCTATACGCACCCCTGGGGTATCCTTGACCACAAATCTCCACCCCCCATTGTCGCTACAAGCCCGTGATATAGAGGATCCAACAGCTCTACTCACCTGCGCTGTGCCTGCAATCCACTCCACCCACCACCGCATCTACAACCCCTCAACTCCTCGACAGCTATTTTCTCTCGTCGCACCATATGCACGTTCCCGTAACGGACCTCCAACAAAGATATCCACAAATCCATCACCCATAATAGCAATTTATAGCCTGCCTATACAGAAATTATAAAACTCGCTGATCTAAATCTATAGGAAAATGCCTCGACGTGGTATAAGAATGAAAACCCTTAAAACCTGAAGTAAAACCAATTCCCCCCGCCACCAGCCCCCCCCCCCAATCCGATCCTATACATCATCCCCTCTCCCGGTCTGAATTCTTCAAACCTGAATGGATCAGCAAATTTTATTAAGGCACACAAACAATATTTATGAAAAATACCAGATTTGGGATCAAATAAGTAGGATGGAAGTTCCAGTGTCGTATCTGTATTTTGGCTACAAAGACAATAAGCTGTAGAGCACACCAAAAAATGCAGGTGCCAATGCACCGTCACGTTGATTTCTATATACTCCCAGATAAACACTGGTAATGGGCATTGGATAAAATCTTGACCCTTCTGCAATCGAGCTCGCACATTAATCCCCAGCCCTCATTACCTAACACACAGGGGTCGCCCAACCTCCCCCCTGTTCAAAAAGCTCGAAGGTAGAACGTCGGCAACAATATCATTACTTTCAAACCATAGCTCAAATTGCACTGTGCCAACATCTGGGCAGTTCCAGCCTTTTCAATATTGACTGGAAGACCTATAAATAGACCCGTTGAATATCAATAGCGAAAAACCCTCTCGAATGCCGTCCGCTCCTTTACCTCTTCAAATAAACCGTACGCAGTTTTCCCCATTCTTTTCTAAGCTTAAAGAGGGTTTCTACGTCCTCTGAAAGTCTAAACTTCAAAGGTTTTCGTCTTTGGTGAGTTGTTATGCAAAAGATTGTCACAACTCACAACAAAATGCCGCACCGACGTCTTCTACGGTAAAAATTGTCTCAGGTTCACCAGATCCTCCCTCAAAGCCAACCCCCCCCCCTCCTGTCAGAATGTAAAAGATATTCCATTCCTTTTGCAAGTCCCACGATCGCTTTTATACGGGCCGATTTTGCGCCTACAATAGTGGCACCCACATACCACAATCAGAACGGGCTTATATACTTTCCCAGTCCGTCCCATCCCATTCACCCTCAGGTTGAGGTAGGTGCCAGTGCCAACATTTATTGCATTGTGCGTAACAAATCCGTCTTACCAACAGCATGAGTACACCGTTCGTTTCATTGTTCATATTCAACCACCTGTCGGATTCTCCTCGCTAAATGCTAGCACCTTGGGAATGTGTCCACCATAACAACCATACACCCTCCAATTGCCCTCTCTGGAGGGGGGGATCAGTGTTTTTCTTCACACAGATCCATACTTATAACTTTTCCTACAGTCACGGTCAACGTTTCCATGCGAGACTCAACAAGTTGATCTACATGCCCATCTGATAACAGAATATGCAGCGATTGTATGCCCAACTAGAGCTTCCTCACCCACACTTTGAAGTGTCGGTGCTTGTTACTTGCATACACCTTGCCCTAAAAACCATCGACAACACAATTAAGTTGCTCGTTATTCCTTTCCCCCTACCTAGGATCCTGTCTAAACCTTCACATACATGACCCCAACAAGTGTGATGTTGCAAACCGTTGCGCGGAGGAATAGGGACTGCAGAGGGATCATGTGCACAGAAACAATTTACACCCACGACTGTGCAACTCTGGTGTCATACCATCATGCAAAGTCAATCAAACAGAAAACCACAGAGCTAAGTGATGAGGGTGAATAAAGAGAATGCTAGAATAGTCGCGGTAGTAAGTTGTGTAGGATGGTAATACAGGTAGGCGTTTAGTTAATAAACACGTTCTCCTGATCTAGACCCCGCCAAATCGCAGGTTGTAAAAGCAACTCATTGAAATTTCTGCATTCGTGACTGAAGCGTTATGTCAATGACCTGACTTAACTGTCGTGGCCGATAAGAATTGTGGATTACGATAATGAATGGAGTTTACCAAGGTCATGTGCTTGAATCGTAATGACTGGCAATATTCGAAGATGGCCCAAATGAGTTAGATCTTTTGCGTCAAAATGACTTGCGGTATCACTCACAAAATAGTAAATATTAATGTCTTTGAAAATGTGGAAAACTTACAATTTGGGTAAATCTGATTAACCCCGCATAGCACCGAAATGCGACTAGGGTTGGATGGAGGGAAACCAATGCCCTTATCTACTCGCCAAAAAAAATTATATTTTTCACAAAAGGATTGCCATATTTTAGAAGCCAAACTATATGAAAATCAGCCATGGGTAACCCTCAGTTGTCCAATACAACCAGAAATCAGATCTAAATTGATCCTAATTAAATGGCCTGAAACCCGGTATAAAAACACTCAGAAAACTCGGTATGACCACTACTTGCACTTTAATTCAAACAATTGGAGATATTCTGACAATAATTTTCAGATCTAATACTCATCAAAACATGCCAAATCTGTCGCGCCCGCATCTGGGGTCGAGTGCAATCACAGACACCATATTGCTCACAATTTATTCGTCTAAAATCCCTTCACCAGACACATGCATGGACCAATGCTGAGAATATATTTACACATCAATGGGGAATCTGAGTGAAAAATCCTCACAACCACGTCTTGGGGTTAAGTGATACCACAAGAGGTAGAATTCACAAGGGGTTATCTATCTATGGGACATTGGATGCAAAGCATCCGAGAGCATCATATGCCAATTGGCACAAACACATGTATACCAAATTTTTGGATGATTCATCTACACAAGTCGGACCCTGTCATCCCTTATATACGGAGAAAGACCACCCCAAACAAAACTTCACAACATCCATATCCATCACAATCATTTCAACAAAACTCATCCGCCCCTACATTCTATCTCATTAATATTTTGCCAACATTACTTACCATGTTTTTCCTTGACACATCCCTCACCTCCGTGCAGTCGCATTGCTTCTAGGAGAATCTACTTTATATATTAATTATATGGGTCATCCCTCCCTAAGCTTCATTAATCCTCCTTGGCCCAAGACACCATGTATCTTGATCTAGGAAGAATAAAAGATCCTAAATCCCTTTACCATGACTACGTCCGACACCGCTCAAGGAAAATCGGCTTTACCATAGGGATAATCATTATTTTTAACTCTACGCCAGGGTAAATATATAAGTGCTGGTTCAGGTCACTGTTGTGATTTTATTTTTTTAATACTCGGCTTTATAGACCGGTTCTCATTGTGACTTAAGTCACCCTCTATCTCTATATGTTGATCGACTTGGAGGTCAAGGTGTATAATGACAAACTGAATAGCCAAACAGGTCTTCGATTGGAAAGGCTAGGACATACAAATTCAGCAGTGGACTATTTGGAAAAGGATGAAAACAATTTGCAGGACCATGTTTGGATGAGGGTAAATGGACTAATTCTTAAAAACACCGTATCAGGTATAATCAGAGAAACATGTGGTATTAGCTAGTTACCATTGTTACGCCTGTACGTGACGATCCTCCCTGATAGTTACATGGCACCTCCTGAAGGCTTCTGTTGTTTTGTACTGCAGATCTGGATTTCAGTTAATGCAATAGACCGATGTTTTTTGAACCTCCCCTGAGGTGAAAATCCCCTTGGTCTATTGTGACGTGGTCATATGTTTTATGAGCTTTTTTAGATCTTAGTTTAGCATAGCCTCAACTCCTCCCTCCCCTTTCCCCCCCCGATGCTTTTTCCCCCAGGGCCGGTTACTATCACAGAATATCTGATAGTATGCAAGCCGGCCATTGGAGCTCAGTGGCAGAATTGGATTCGCTTGTTGATAACAGCTATATTTGCCCCTTCCGTAGATATGTGCAAAGGAGTCTGAATATGTAGGAAAAATGGGGATGGTCCCTCTGCCGCACCCCTAAGATATAGATAGGGCAAGTTCCATGGTCTAGAATTGTTAAGTTATGGAAATTTGAGGTCGTAGATCTCTGATAGAAAGCATGAAATTGGCAGTGCTATGTCAGCTGGAAAACACTCTGGCCGCGCCCCCCCCCCCCCCTAGGGGGACAAGATTGAGGAAAACCCCCGAGCTCCCCTATCAATTTCTGTCTATCCCTGGATGCAATTATACTGACTAGTGTATTGATACATGTAACAATGAAGCTACTGGTGAAAGTTGGACGTTGTTACCTATGATAAACTGCTCGTACTGCTGCAATAAACTTTACCTGCACAAGTAACTATGCCGCCGCTATGAAACAAACGATAGTGCCTGTGCATTACAGAGGACCTAAATGTTGAACACTATGATTTGTCAATTTCGTCTGTACCAGACTATAAAGTGCCGATGCATGAAGAAAGGTGCATACACTTTGATGTTCTTTAATAGCTGACAACTCTTGACCCCTAATATGATTAATCTCTGCAAGTCACACTAGCCATGTATGGCTAAGTTAAAGGCTAAGATGAGATTATAGTTGCCACTATCTGACTAGCCCACCAACCCTGAAATGCAGCTGTACACCCCGCTATGTATGGTCGATCTCCTCAAACCACCTGATGCATTGGGTGTGCGCACCCTTCCAGACACGCTTAGGAGAATCTGCCCTAACGCAATCTGGGAAGAATTGTTCGAGTCAAGAGGTCGTATCTTACAACTCTAGAGTTGTGAGACCCTCTTTGAAAAAGTGGGGGCCTCTGGACATCATCCCTCCGGAAAAATGAGGAAGCATTTTAAGAGGGAACTTTGTCAGGGTAAAGGTAAACAAGAGGAAACCACAAATGCTTAATTCCTCGAGTGAAATCGTTCTCCATGAGAGGTATGGAAAGGTATTGCTCCTGGCCTCAGCTCCTATCCAGAATGTGCGTCATAGCATGCCACTATGGCATAAAGTTGTACTCAACTTAGTGCCTCTATCAGGTTGATGACCTCTGTACAGGAGTTCTACGAGTATGAGTAATACCGCGGGTCAGGCAATGTCTAATACTAGAAGTCTATACTACGCCAAGATGTGTGGGTTGGGAACAAAGTGAAGCTAAAAATGGTCCAAGATGGGGTATCAAAACTCTCCTCAAGGCATTCTGCACATTTATAGTCTTGCATATGAAACTCGTTTCCCTGGCGGTTAGGTAACCATGTACTGGCCATGCGCACTAGGATGTGACTCAGGGTATTTCCAACCAAGGGTTGTTCACGGAAGGCAGCTCACAGATACCGAATCACCTCATCCGGCGATAACCCCAGAACATTTCTCTATCTGAATTTAGCTGCCCATGATTATACTCGGTGCCCAAGCATAAACAGGTCTGTGGCTCCTCCACCATCTCAATGAAGCACCCACATCAATGCCCGATGAGAAAAGCCGGGAACTCCCTACTGAAGTATTCGGAGGGCGAAGAAGGTCTGATACCCAAGCATCATAAGCCACCAGACAGCCGTGTCTCGTTTGTCGATGCGCACGGTACATGTCACCTCTACTTCAAGACTTCAATGCTCCATGCGTGATAAGGTAAGATGCGCAGCGGTTTGCTTTATCTCGCAAGGCATATAGCTCTTCCATAATATGCTCTTCAAATGGACCTTGTAATATGTCTGTACATGAAGCCGTCCTCTGAATCGACCTAGGATCGTGACTGCCGTTCAATTTCCCCCGATAGGTTATCGACACTCTCGGCATGCCGATACACATCTCCAATGTGCATAGTTATATCCCCAGTTCGGGAGAACTAAGAACAATCGCGTCAACCGGATCCCCATCTCTCGATGAGGGTGACCATTTGGACTCATGTGATGACTCTCTCTATAGCGCTTTCATACCTCTGGCACTACATGCAGTCCCACCTCGACGAATGATCACTTTTGTTCAATGAAGCAACAGATATGTGGGCATTTGCATCCGCACCAACAAGTGACCCGAGGCATCCTATCCCGCATTCGTAAATGAATGAACGTGCATTCCTCAAATACCAACCCACATCCTCGTAGACCATTAATTGTTATTCACAACATCTAATGTACCCTCAGAAACCCCCTTTTATCCCCCCGACCACCCACCCCGGACTCTCCTACCCCCCTCCCCCCCCCCCCCTTAAAACCCCAAACCACAAACCCATACCCACCCCATAAAACCACAACCCCCAAAACCAAATTACAAAACAACACACCCCAGAACCACAAAAACAAAAACAAACCACCCAAACTACAAACAAAACAAAAACAAACCCCCAACCCAAACTCACCCCCCCCCCCCCCCCAAACCCCCCCCCTAAAAACGAAACCCACCCAAACCAAACACAAAACACCCAACTCCACCCACACTAAACCCAAACCCAACCCCCCCCACCACCCCCCCCCCAACCCAAACCCCCCCCCCACCCCCCCCCCCCCCCCCCCACCTAAATAAACCAAACCAACCCCCCGACCCAAAAACCACATACCCAAAAAAAACCAACACTCAACCAAAACCCAAAAACCCACCCCAATCACCCAAAATGCAAACCCAACCCACACTCAACAAAATCCAAACCACCCCACACCCAAAACCCCACCCAACCCCCCACTCTACCCCAAAACCCAAACCCCAACCCACACTCCCCAAAACCCCACCCCAACCCCACCCCCCCCCCCCCCCACCCCGGGTCCCCCCCTCCCACCGAAGCCCCCCGGTCAATGCCCCCCCCCCAACCCCGCATTCAAAAAAAACCCCCTACTCGGACCATCCACCCCCCTCGCCCTAAAACCCTTTACACCCCCACCCGATACACGTGTTCGACTTAGCCTGACCGGGCCATCGGTCACCTGGAAATTTCGCCGCCGCCCGAGAACCCGACGCGAGCTACCCCTTTCTTCCCTTTCCCTATTTCTACCTCTCTTACCCCCCCCACCCCCCCCGAAACCCCCTACCCACCCTGCCCGCCTTGGCCTATGTCACCCTATCTAACCCTCTCCCTTTTTCAAATCATCCAGTTATTCAGTTTGATTTTCTACAAAAACATTATATTCCCCCCCACACCCACCCCCCCCCCCCCCACCCCAACATGACCCCCCCCCCCAACAAACACCGACTTTTTGTGTTTAATTTTTATCGACCAACATTTATGCCAATCAATTTTTTTTGTTTTTTTTTGTTTTTGCGTGGTTGTGTTCGATTTTGTTGGCCCATACGACGACATGTTTTTTTTCCCAGTGGTGTATTAACGGTGAAGCTTTTGTGGTTCGCCATCATCTGCGTGGTCCCATTCCTAACCCACTACGGTACCTCCTCTCCTATGGTCTTTCTCTTGTTTCTTTCTCCATCTTGCCTTGTTTTTCGTTCTACCTCTCTGGGCTCATCATGCATCCGGCCCCTGTTTCAACTCAAACTGCATACGCATCCCTCCTGTCATCTCGGGCTCAACTCCCACTCCACATAGCTCTTACCGCCCGAGAGACCGTAAAATTTGCTGTTCACACAACCGACATCTCCTATATAGACCGACCCTGGCACCGGACCGCGCAATGCTACACGTGACTGAGATCCAAGTTGTATTTATCGCTATCGTTTACTAGGTATTGCACAGCTGCGACAAACCAACACACCAGGCCAGTCTACAGTTGGGGGGGTTGCGATTCTATTCGGTTTAATGTTCACTTCTAATGTGAACCCTCCGGTTCACGAAGGGTCCCTGGGAGAACCCCTTGGATCCAGCCGTAGCCATGTTTGCACATGCGGTTCCCCTAATTTTCCTAAACGACCACCCACCGGTCACATCCTATGACCGGACGTATCGCGGCCTCATCCTGTAGAATCGAACATCGGGTTTTAGACTGCCGCACTTTCCCCCAATATGTTTACCACTATTTACCATTTGCCCCTTTTTAACCACATATCGACCTATATCCACCTCGTGATGGTACACCCGATTGTTACTCCATGTAGCGCCCGACCATGGCCAAAGGGCATCCGCCCAGTAACCATTGGGCCCGACCTCCCCACCTAACCTACCTATTTGCCCGGCCCAAGGCATCAACCGGCTCTATTCCTATTTGGCAGCCGGACTCACAAGGCCTCAACCACAGGGCCCTGTTATTCGGGCCGACCCCAATGGGCTTGCCGATTTCTTTTCTCTAGGCCACCCAATTTCAACCCCAACACCACGGCCTGCCCAAACCATACCGTGCTTGGAAACCGGCCGACCTATCCACCAAGCTGGCCTTCTCAGCCCACCGCACCTTATGCATTTCCACATATCGACTTAGGCATCAGCCGCTAACCATCTGGCGAGCCAAGGCTTAAACCCTACCTATTTAGGCCCCAACACCAAGGCCGTCAGCACCTACCTATTTGGGCCCGACCCAAGCGGCCTTCAACCCTACCCCATTTTGGTCGCGACCCATCGGCCTTAACCTACCTCTACGCCTCCGACCAAGGCCTTAACCTATCTATTTGGCCCGACCCAAGGCCATTCATGACCTACCCAACCGCGCCCGACCCAAGGCCGTAACACGCAACCGACCCGATCCAGGCAGCCGTAACTACCCCATCCGGCCCCGACCCCAAGGCCTCCCCCAACCATTTGGCCAAACCCAAGGCCGCAAAAACCCAACAAATTTAGCCTGACCCAAGGGAAGCCCGTACCACTTCCATACCTTACCCAACATCCATCAACAATATACACTTTTATCCACCATGCCTGGTAATTTTTTTGTTCACTCGAGCTCCCTGTTTGTGTGTTTCCTCATGACTAGGGTCCTTGACTTGATCTGTCGACCCACTTTAGCCTAGACCTTAGACCGTGACGTTCTATCTCAACCAAACCAACCATTTTGGTACTGCCCGAACATGCTAAAGTTCTTGGTGCCTCCCTTACCTGTTAAGACATCACCCTGGAGCTACTTCCTATGCCTTGGATACCATGATTATATTCCCACCAGGCTTGTTTGGTAAAAACTATCGACCTTTGCTTATACATTTGCTGGTTTACGTTTACTCATCAAATCAATGCATACCCTAGCTCATACTATGCATTGTCAACATGCGTTCTGCTTAGAGGTCCTTGGACCACCCACACCACCTTACCATCCCTCTCTTACAACCATGTTTTTTACCCTTTATCAAACCTATCCTATCCCTGATTCCCTTCACTCAATCTATGATAGATTCAAGATCAGGAAGGATTACCTATATCCTTAACAGGAAAAAACCACTTCATATTATTGTCTGTGTAGCTTTACCAAAACAAGCTACATGACAATAAGGGGCTAATTTGGTTAGACACCAAATTTGTGTCTTACGACCCTTGTGACCCGCATCTCATCTCGCAACTTAAACCGCTTTCACCTAAACCTTACACATTATTCTTAATTACCTGCTAAGTACTTGATAAATCCACCCATCACCTTACCGTGCCCCCCGCCCGCAATCATTTTGCCGCCACCTCATCATCGACCTAGCCCCCCCCCGAAAACCCAAAATAACCTAATAAAACCTATCGACTTAAGACTCACAACCTCCAATTAAGGTCCTATGACTTGGTTCTCAGACTCACATCCAAAACTAATGCTCCTTACTCACACCCAAAACCGACCTTCATAGCCACTTGACCAAGCCCGCACAAATGATCTCTCGGGAGAAAACAGCAGGGAAGGTGGGCTATTTTACTAAAAATAGCCTAACTTTTTCCTTACCGATGCCAGTTCCTACTCGACCGTCGTCGGTTACGCAACCGCCATCGGTTCCCTGTAAATGGGCTCCCCAAACCAAACAATGGATCAAATTTCATTTTGGGATCAGTCGAAGGATTTCTGGATCAACAGAGAGCATTGGGAGCGAGAAACAAAGTCCAGATCTTCACTTGACCCGAGCAAGAGAACAGAGACGAGTGGAAATACCAGAAGTGTTTACAGCAAAGGAGATCAGTTGCATCTTGGTCAAAACTAGTAAGTCACATCTTGCATGTCCTCTGTTATAACATTTCTTATGCTTCTTGAATCTCAGTCCGCCTAAATCCGTTTTCTGAATCCACTACCCAACATGCCATTGCATCTAACTGCCATTCCTTACCCCTCATCATCTCATTTCCTAATATCATCCATAAACCAGCAAGCCTTACAAACACCATAGCTACCAAGAAGATCCTAGAACCCACCGGTATCGGTTATCAGTAACCGGCATCGGTTGTCAGTAATCGGCATCGGTTTCCTCTGATCAAAACCAGAAAAACCAGCGTTTCCCCTACCCAGTTCAACGAAACAACTTAATTGATATCTTACAGTATTTTGTGTTAATTCATATTAGCAGGGGGAACTGACCACCTTCGAAAGGAAGTTTTATTATTTCCTGGGCCCAAGGCAGTTCCCTCATTTATTGTCTAATTAAAATCTTGTGGTCTTGTGTTCTTATTTGCAGGTAGTCCTTCCAAGACAAAAAAAAGGAGTTCTTCGCAGTCAGCCTGATCTTTGTCTACGGTACGCGCACACCATCTCGAAATTCTACGGGTATTCCTCTAGCCCCTAACCTTATCTGTTTCTAAAAGGAACGAAACATTTCTGAGTGAAACACAACGCTGGCATAATATCATTCATCCTTAAACCCTGCTTCTGCCTGCATACAATCAAAACGACACACACAATTATTCACAAGAACAAATCTCCACAGGTTTTTTTCTCAAATTCTGGAAACTCTTACAGTGACCGATATCAGTTATGATAACCGATATCAGTTTGCTAACCGATACCGGTTACTTATAAACGATACCGGTCAATTGTTAAAAATATACCTATCCTGCTTAAAACATACACCTTCGATATTTATTTTTCTTGTTTACTCCTCCTATTTTTACCTAAAGACCTACGTGAGCACCCTATTTTCCTACCCCATAGCACTCACCCCATCCCCAACCCTTGTCTATTACCTTTTCTTTCTCATCTTTACCCACTAACACTTCTCTCATCCTATTCAAAAAACATGCAAGAATCAGATTACAACCAAACAGTTTACCTCGAGGGATGCAGCAGCTTGGGGCAGAACATGTCTTCCCCCTCGTCCCTGCCTGCTGGATGCTTCTCCTCATTCAGCCATGTTCACCACCCTCTTCCAATATAACTTGTCTTTCTGCCTTCTGAATCTCAGCCCACGCTCACTTCACCTATCTCTTTCCTCCTTACCACTCAAATTCTTTCATGCAATTACCTGTAGCAATTGTCAAACAGCATCTCATTCACATATTTAACTTGTGGCATGACTCTAAAAATAAGAATGCTAAAAATAAGGACTTAAGTTGCCAACCTAGCAGTTCTATTTTTAGGGAAATAATTCTTGCATAACTGATATCGGTTACATGACCGATATCGGTCATATAGCTACCGACATCGGTTACATAACCGATATCGGTCATGTCCCCCCTATTGCTTAAACCTAAGCCTTTTCTTCATTTTTTGTAAATTTTTGTGGCGCCCGCCCCTTTTTCATGCATAAACAACACCATTATCCATATTTTTCATCAAATCTATCTCTCATCACAATTTCATCAACGATCATTTCTCTATATTACAACACAAACAATCCATCAATAAATGATATCAAAACACATCAATCTATACACCATTTGGATCCAACTCAATAGCTACATACATGTCAATTTCACAAACTCAGTGACAGAACTATATATACATTTCATAACACAACATGTCAATTAAACTCATCATCTATATATACATACATCCCATCAACGAATGACATCAACATCATAAACCATGTCAATTAAACTCATCATACATTAAATATCACAAACCATCGACAAAACACTTAACACATTTTAAACACATAGCATGTCGGTCAAAATCATCATATCTATATATCCAACAGTTTCAAATATACAATGTGTCCCTGTATAGGGGCCTCTGTGATCTCATAATACAACAAAGTCTGCACGCAGGCCAAAATAACTGTCATAATCTTGACTAGGATCACATGCCAGTCTCTCATATCAAAAAAACAAAATACTCAGCTCGCAGGCTGGTATCAACTGTACAACCTGAACTTGGCTAGCAGGCCGGTATATACAATAAATGAATCAATAAATGAATGAATAAATCATATGTGGGCACGCAGGCCTCTATAAACATAACTGGTTCACAGGCCGGTGCCCATATCCAATATACATGTAACACAAAAATATCTAACCCAGGGATCCCTCAGCTCTCCCCACCGCCCTCAGCACCTCTCCCTGCTGGTCCCTGTGCTACCTCTCGCCTCCTACGTGTAACAAATCCCACCGGCTATGGCTACACCTCCCTGAGGATCTTTGGCTACGTGAGAGGTCTCTACTCTATGTGTCCGCATACGGCTGATAGTCAGCCCCGGGTACCGTCAAGAACATCCTGATAGTACTGGGCCTCTACTCTTGCCTCCATATAACAGGTCCCGTGCCACCGTAACTGCTGGGGCTGGTCCCTTGACTCCTAATACCAGTACCCCCTATGCCTGGTGCTGGTGTGACTGTACGTGGTTCCTATGGCTGTGGTGGGTACCTGTACCTATACTGGTGCCGTTGGTGGTGCCTGACACCGATGGTGGTGCTGGTACCTGAGCATGTGCCTGGTACCGCTGGTGGTGCCTGTGCCTATACCTGTACCTAAGCCTGGGCTAGCTACCCCTATAAGACACCTATCTATGCCTGTGTAACAGTAAGCTGCCCCTATAATAATTGTACCTGGCCCCTGAACTGGTCCCTCTCTGCTCTAACCGCCGCTAAGTCTGGCTGTGTGGGCTGTGCTCTCCTTGCGGCTCTCTCTCCAGCCCACCATACTAAAAATGATCCCGTGCAGCTGGCGTCATCCATTGTATCATCTGCCTACCTCTCTGCTGCCCAATCTGGGTCCACGGGATGTGGTATAGGTAGTGGAGCCTCTACATCATCCCTCCGGTACTGAGGGAAGGGAGGTGGCTCATCCTCTCGTAGCCCCAGCTGTCGTTGTACCCTCTCCAAGGGTATCCGCTCATACTCTCCCGGCCTCCGTCCTACTATCCAGAATGTATACTGGATCCACTGCAACTGTGCTCAGGCTCCTCTGTGGGGGTGATGACATCTATAATGTCTCCATACAATGTCTAACGCTGTCGAGCCCTCTAATACATTCCGGTAATATGCCACATCTCATCCGGCAAGAACTGCTCGTGGCTGGCCCATGACCCCCAACCACCTCTGAAAGCCATATCTATAGATCACCTGTGGCCCTGGCTGCTGGGGCAGCCCTACTAGTCTAATGCATATGATATGCTCATATGCCCAACAGTGTAGCAAAAATGTAGAGCAAATCCCGAATCGCCTCATCCGGCGATATCCCCACAGCTCTCGGCATAACTGCACCAAGTATACTGGTGCACCCAAGCATAACACGTATGCTCCTTGACCATCTCATGTAAAACCCCCATCAGCACCCATGGAAAGTGGCCTCCCTCTGAGTCCAGGAGGGCGAAGTAGGTGATCCCAATCATCATCAACACGGCAAGCCGTGTCTCATGTCGGTGGGCCCGGTACATATCCCCATACGCGATGCTCGCACTGTGATACGTCAGTAGCGCGGCTGCATCCTCGAATACGTGCAGGATGTTGTCCATGGCTGTCTCTGTGTCCACCTGATAGACTACCTCCCCATCAATCGGTAATCAAAGGATGTGATACACATCCTCCAATGTAATGGTCATATTTCCAATAGGGAGATGGAACACATTAGTCGCCGGATCCCATCTCTCGATGAGGGCGACCATCAAACTGTGATCCCTGTCGATCACTCTATACCACTGGACTCTGCTGAGTCCCACCTCACACATGATACCCCACTACGCTACGAACACGTGTGGCCGCATCTGTCTCAACAACGGGGGCATCCTATCCCGCATCGTTCAGCTGCTTATGTGCCTGCAAAACCAACTCACTACATTAGACCTACTCTCTATCACAACATCTACTTATCCCCTCTGTACCCCCTTTTTTAATCCCCCCGACCACACCCCGACTCTCTAACAAACCCCTCTACCCACCTATATTCTATAATATCCCCCAACATCTTCACACCCAACACACAAAACCCAATCATAAACAACACCACACAACCCAACTTGCCATCCCCAACAAGAACTTAACACACAAAACCACCACAAAATGACGCAACAAAATTGAAAATCTTGCCCAGGGACCGGTACCGGTCACCCTTAACCGAACCCGGGTCCCCTTTCCACCGACGCAAGTCAACTCTCGACCGACACCGATCACCCACAAACCTGACCTACCCAAGAATTTTGCAACCGATGTCAGTCGCTTAGTGACTGGCATCAGTCACTGGAAAATACCCTAGCCGAACCTAACGCGGCTATCCCATTCCCTTTTTTTTCCAATTTCTCCCTCTATACCCACCCAAACACCCTAAAAACCTACCCACCCAGCCGCCTTGGCCTATTTAATCTATCTACCCTCTCCTTTTTTTCAAATAACTTCCATTTATTAATTATTTTATCAAAATCTAGCATTCCTACCCAAAACCCAAATATAACATAATACACTCAAATCCACACAATGAGGGGTTTCGAACCTACCGGTATGACGAAACGTCATCATGGTGGGATGGGTGGTGGTGGTCCTGCTAGTCCAGCACCTCCTGCTCCTCTTGGCTGTGCCATAGCTCCACCTCTCCTCTGCTGGGTCCTCCACCAATCAACTGCTGCCTCCTACTCACTCGGGCCCACTAACCACTCACTCCTCCACTCAAATAGCACCACCTCAACCAACAAATGCTCCAATCTCAACACTACACCTCAGACAACTCAAATTGGTTTTCAAATTGACAATGTGACAATGACAGGCCGTATTTTTTCTTTTTATAGGTTTTTGACCTGTAACCAATATTGGTTTTATTGTGCCCTAGGGAATCGGTATTGGTCACCTAACCGATATCGGTCATAGACAATCGACACCGGTTTTGTCACACCTCTTCCCCAACTTCTGCCCTTATTTACTAATCGCCCTTTTTCACCAACATCACCTATATCAACCTTTGCTGAAAACCCTTTGTTAACATCATTTGGCCCGACCCAAGGCCGCAACCCACCCATTTGGCCCGACCCCAAGGCCGTAACCAACCATTTGGCCTGACCCAAGGTCGTAACCTACCATTTGGCCTGACCCAAGGTCGTCACCCCAACCATTTGGCCCAACCCAAGGCCGTAACCCACCCATTTGGCCTGACCCAAGGCCATAACCAACCATTTGGCCCGACCCAAGGCCATAACCTACCATTTGGCTCGACCCAAGGTTGTAACAACTACCATTTTTCTAGACCCAAGGCCGTAACCCAACCATTTGGCCCGACCCAAGGCCGTAAACCAACCATTTAGCTCGACACAAGGCCGTAACCCACCCATTTGGCCTAATCCAAGGCCGCAACCAACTAATTGGCCCGACCCAAGGCCGTCACCCCAACCATTTGGCCCGACCCAAGGCTGTATCCCCACCCATTTGGCCCGACCCAAGGCCGTAACCCAACCCACTTGGCCTGACCCAAGGCCGCACTCAACCCATCCGGGCCCGACCCACGGCCCTCACTAATCAATCAGCCCGACCCAAGGCCGTACCACTTAAATACCTTGCCCCAAACCAACAAATTACAATTTTATCCACTCATCCTGTAGCACTTTTCGTTCAATCGAGCTCACCTGTTCGTGTTTTAGCATGATTAGCGTACTTGACTTGATCAGTTGACCAACTTTTCCTAGACCTAGACCGTGACGTTTATCTCAACCAAACCAACCATTTGGTACTGCCAAACATGCCTAAACGTTCCTGTACCTTACCCATTATATCCCCTGGAGCTACTTCCTATGCCTTGGATACCAAGATTATATCACCCTTGTTTGGGATAAACTATCGACCTTTGCCTATGAATTGCTGGTTTGCTCGTCAAATCATATACCCTGGTTGCACTACTACATTTCAACGTGCACGTCTACTTCCTTGGACCTACCCCATAATCTCACCATCATCTCCAACACCATTTACCCTTTATCAACTCTATCCTTGGTTTCCCACTATCTCAATCTGTGATAGATTTGAGGGGGATTACCTATACCCTAAACAGGGGAAACCACTTCATATTATTGTCCGTGTAACTTTAACAAAACAAACTACACGACAAACAAGGGGCTAATGTAGACACCAAATTTGTGTCATTACGACACCCTGTGCCCCACATCTCATTTCGCAACCTAACCTCCTCACCTAAACTTTACACAATTATTTATTATTTACCTTATAATTAATAAATCCACATCGCCATACCTGCCACCTCATTTTGTCACCTCATCATGACCTAGTCTTAACCCTAAACTAACCTAATTAAAACCTATAACTTGGTCCACATCCACACCCATGATTAATTACTCCTCACCCGCACCTAAAACCAACTTCATAATGACTTGACCAAGCCCACAACCAATCCCTCGGAAGAAAAGGAGGGAAAGTTATCTATTTTACCAAAAATAGCCCACTTTGACCTGACCGATATCGGTTCCTACTCGACCGTCGTCAGTTTCGTAACCACCATTGTTTCCCTGTAAATGATCACTTCCAACCAAAAACAAAGGATCGGATTTTCATTTGATTGGGAAGGAAGAGAAATCATTGAAAGGATCCAGATTTTGCTTGGCTAAGCGGAGACAAGTGAAGAAAAAAGAAGAGTTTTCACGGAAAAGGACATCAAGCCCAAGACTGTAACTGGAATAACAAGAGCCCAGTAACACTCATCTGAGCATCAGAAGAGGATATAGCTCAGTCTTGGATTGTCAGGTCATCCTACTTGAGTCCTATCTTCGTCATCACATTCCTGGAATTTGCATCTACATCAAGAATGAGTAAGTAGTGTTTTATATGTTTCTAAGCACCATTTCCTGAGCTTGTGGATTGATAGTAATTATAAGCTCATTCCTAGATCTACCACCTACCAGCACCCTGCACTAAACCTTCATCCATACATCTTTGTATTTCCCAGAAGGCCATTTTATCACACTCTGAGCCTTCCCTGTCCTCCCATTATTCCCCTCAGCCATCCACCAATCTTAACAACCCCACGATCACCCTGCAACCAACCTCTATCTAGAAGCACTTAGATTGACTGGACCCTACCGGGTGGTCGATTATCCCCCACCGACGGCGGTTCTCTAACCGTGGTCTGGTTATCCAGTGACCGGCGTCGGTCACTGTGACTTATACCCCAAAACCCTTTTCTCGCCTATTTGTCACCTAACAACCTTAGATCCAGTCTGGTTTATCCCTATAACTCAACCTGAACGTATCAACGACCAGTAACCGAACAAACAATGTGATGCTTTATTATTGATAAGTTTAGCTTCTATTACTTTGTAACGAGATACCTAAATCGTGATTTTGCAATAGATTTTTTTGTTATCATTTGTGTTAATTCATATTAAAAGGGGAACTGACCACCTTCGAAAGGAAGTTTTATATTTCCTGGGCCTAAGGCAGCTCCCTCATTTATTGTCTAATTAAAATCTGGTGGTCTTGTATTCTTACTTGTAGGCAGTCCTTCCAACACAAAAAGGATTTCTTCATAGTCGATCTGAACTTTCTCTACGGTACGTGCACACCATCTTAACATTCAACAGGTATTCCTCCTAGCCCTAACCCTTATCTATTTCTCAAAGGAATGATAGGATAGAAGCAAGTCTATTCTACAGAGCCGAAACATTCCGTGCGAAACAACATCATGCACCATATATTGAAATATTATGTAGATGATCTCCTTGCCAAATCTAAATGCCGCTTTGAGCACCTTGCTGTCCTAAAAAACCATCTTTGACCACCTCATTAAGTAGTGTGTTTTCGTTAAACCCAAGAAGCATGTCTTTGCGGTTCTCTTAGAAAAAATCTTGGGATTTATCATTTCCTTACATGGTATAGAGGTTGACCGTGCTAAATTCAAGGCCATTCTCGAAATTCCTCTGCCCACTAACCTGTGGCAACTCCGTATCCTAGGAGGTAAGTTATAGTTTATTCGCCATTTCATTTCGTAACATTTTGATCGATGTTATGCATTTCATCATCTTCTCAAAAAGGATGTCTCCTTTAAATGGGATGATGACTACCACAAACTTTTGAGGCCTTAAAAAAATACCTTCTCCAACCACCCGTACTCATTCTACCTAAAGGCGATCAACCCTTCTACCTATACATCTCTACTACTAATCACTCCTTAGGGGCCATGCTTTCTCATTGCGATGAAAAATATAGGGAGAAGGTGGTTTATTACATAAGCTGTACTCTTTTGGACTACTAAACCTGATACACCCATGCCAATTTTTTTTTCTTAGCCTTAGTTTTTGTTTCCACCAAACTCTACCATTACCTACTCAACCACAAAACCTTTTTTTGAACAACACTGACCCCTTACACTTCATCTATGCCAAATCTTATCAAAACCAATGGGCTGTATGCTAACTTATGCTTCTGGCCAACCTCGACCTTGAATTCACCCATCAAAAGTGCATCAAGAGCCGAGCTATTGCCGACCAATTGGCCGATGCACCTATTTCCGAGGATCAACCCTCTAACTTTTAATTTCCAGATGAGTCTATTGCTACTCTTTCCCTGGATGAACCCACTTACCAAATGACACTCTTCTTCGATGGTTTTAAGTGTTAGCGTGGGGGTGGGGCTGGTGTTATCCTCATTCTGCTTGATGGTGAACCCATGCCTTTGTCTTTCAAACTTGATTTTGATTGTACAAACAATATTACTGAATACGAAGCACTCGTATTGGGTCTCTAGGCTACTTATGCCTTATATGTTAAGTCCATCAACATCTTTGGTGATTCTCAATTGGTCATAAACCAAGTCAATGGTATATACTAGTGTTGTAATGAGATACTTCAAAAGTATAAGCATCATGTAGACATACTTCTGGCCACCTTCACTTGTTACGACCTTCAAACCACCCCATGTTCTACCAACAAATTTGAAAATACCATGGCCTACTTGGCTTCTCAAATACCCACTTTTCCCACTGACTCTAAAATATTTGTCACGATACAAAGAATCCAATCACCCTCTTATTTACCTCGTGAAGTTTACTCTATCGGTACCATTGTTCCTAACTCGAGTGACCTTTGGTATAGACAATACTCAGACTATCTTTCCCTCTCCATCTTACGTCCTGACCTCACTCGTAATGGACAATGCACCTTTCTCAAAAGGGCTTCTCGTTACGTCATCATGGGTGACCTCCTCTATAAGTGTGGCTTTGACAGTATTCTCTTATGATGCCTTATGAGTTCTGAAATTACCTATAACATTAAGGAAGTTCATGATGGCATATGTGGAGGTCACTTCAGTGGTCTTGTGGTTGCTAAGCATATTCTTTACCTAGGCTATTACTGGTCGACCCTTTAACCATGATTATTGCGACTACGTTAAGTGTTGTGTAAAATGCCAACAACATGCCAACCTTCATCATACACCTAGTCAAGCCTTACATGTCGCCTGTGACCATTGGCCCTGTTAGGATTAATATTATTCTTTAAACATTATTAATCATAATTATTATTTGTAATATAATATGAGTTGGTTTACAACTCATATTATTAGTTATATGTTTTGTTATATCTATTTGTTTTATAATTTTAACCAAACTCACGTAAATAGGTTGTACGAGTATGTTATTGTTTTGTATAATTCCTATTTTATAGGAAGTTGTTCAACTACATTCATGGCTATTTAATAGCCATTGTATTAGCATGATGAATACACAATATGAAGTATTATTATTATATTTTTCAATGTAAATCTAGCTTACCAATTTCATTTGGCATCAGAGCAACATGGAGTCTTTAACATTATATGGGGCAAACCTTTTGTTGTTTATCGTTGCCCCAACATATGGTATTTATTTTAATACATGAGGGGTATTTAGCTTTAGAAGAAAATAGTTTAGATTCTCTGTGTTGTAGGATCATTTTTTTAATTTATTTGTTTTTCGTGAGGCATTTTGAAGTTCTTTGTTTTTTTTAAAAAAAAGAGGAGGAAAGTGTGGTTGTCTCACTAGTATATCTATATCCATCCCGTCTAAGGCATTCAAAGATATTACTTGAATCGCATCCTCAAAAATAGAAGAGAATAAGATCCACGTATAGATCTTCCATTAATCCTTTGAGCATTCAGTCCAATTTGTTTTTGACAAATTATATTTGGTATTGACACTTGTGTGGATACACGTGTATTTTTCTTGTTGCTTCTATTATGTGCATATCTCCCACAATATGAACAAGTGAAATGTAAGAACTGGAGCCTTCATGCAAATATTTTTGAAATTTTTTACACCATTTATTGTCAGTCTATGTTCAGTGGTCAGATCTGTGTAAGGAGGATGTGAATTCTTGTTGATGTACCTCAGGTTTGATAAGAATTGAGACTCAAATTCACATAACTCGATCCATTCATTGTTAAATCTATGACTGTAGTTGCATTGGATTTGTATGTTCTAGGAATCAAGAAGTTTACTCTTATGGTTTGGATCTAAATGTATGTGGCCATAAAATTTCACAGTTCCAGCTATAACTATTTGCAGTTTGGCCCTTCATAGCTGTCAGATTGACTTAAAATTCATTTCCTCCACATGCATATCTACCTCTAGATTGATCTTCCCACGTACATTGCATTGACATCTTCCTGACAGCTGTCACCTGTGTGGGGATGTATCAGTTCTGCAAATCAATTTTAGTATTGCCTCATTTGTAATGCTCTGAGAGGTCGTTCCTTGCGTGTTGAGACCTGTTTGCTTTGGTATTACGGACTCTATAGGTGGTGGCTTCCAAAAACTACCTACTCATATGGGAATCACATTACATCAACCAACTGGTTGGATCTATACTCACTTAGACATCGAATTCAGATGGAGATCTCCTTATAATTCCTGACTCGGTAACATAAAATAGGACGTCTATCAATACACCAGAATTCTCCATGGATTTAGTACACTGGTTATCTTTCAAAGGTGTAGTATTTAATAATATCTAAATCAGAGTGGCTCAAGATCATTGTAAACTCAGATACGATATTATGTAATTTTCACTTGATAGTCATTCCTTTATATTTCAATATTTTATTTTGATTTATATCATTGAAATATCCATGTAAAATTTTAAAATTAATTTTTTCTTATTAATTTTTAAATATATAGTGTAAATCAAGAGAAATATCGATTGAAGCCGACTCCCCTAAGAGTGAATTTTCGGTTGAAACCAACGCTCTAAGGTATAATGGACATTCCACTAGAAAAATTCAATGGTCTCAATTTTCACACATGGAAAGTCAAGATCTAGATGCAGTTGATGAACAAAAATATTTGGAGGATAGTGGATGGAAAACAACCAGCACCTTCAGATCTGACCAGATTGGTAGAATGGGAAACACGGGATGATAAAGCCAAAGCCATTATTGGCCTTGCCCTTTCAGATTCTGAATTACATTATGTTGATCTAGATAAAAACTCAAAGGACATCTGGGATAATCTGAGAAAATTATTTGGTTCAAAAGAAGTCAATGCAAAGTTTTCCCTAAAACTTCAGTTGTTCAAGCTCAAAATGAGTGATGGAGATACAATGTCTAGTCACATCAACAATTTACGATCTCTTCTAAGACAACTTGCAGAAGTAAAAGCTCCAGTAGATGATGAGGATGCAAAAGCTATTCTGCTAAATAGTTTACCACCCAAATACAGTAATGTTGTTTTCACTCTTGGTCAGATGCCTTCCCATTGGAAGATATGATATCAGCTCTTCTGTCTGAAGAAAAAAGGACTAAAGAAGATATAGAAGAAGAAACGACAATGTATGTGAAAAATAAATACAAAAATTTCTTTAAAAAGGAGGACTTAGAATGCTTTTATTGCAAAAAAAAGGACATATGTCTAAATTTTGCACGACTCGAGCCAAAGATCTTCTTAGTGGAAAATTGAAGCCACATGAAGCAAATATAGTTGTAGTAGAATCTTCTGAATCAGAAGATGAACGAGTGACTGATGAACCTGATTATAATTCTGAAGACTACTTGTTTTGATTTCAGATTATCAGAGGATGGAGGAAAATGGAGGAAGGAGGTCAATTAGAAACCTCTCGTTACTCACCAATGATGGGGCCACATAGATGGTTTGGTGACATGAGTGTGGTTTCTATTTTTAGTTCATTTTTAGTGTTCTTGTTTGCAATGTGATGGTTTGCTGAATAAACCCTTTTCAGAGATTTTTGGAGGAGTCCTATTTTCAGAATACTCACTTTTGGGAGCAGGAGAAGATATCGAGGTAGACTCAAGGGATGATTATCCAGCTAGTGTGAAGCTTGTGGATCTTGGAGATTCAGAATTCGGGTGCCCAGGGAGGAAGGGAAAGTCCCACAAGAACCCAAAGATAAAGGGAGCATTCCTGCATAATTCAGCTCGGTACTATGCCTTTACGAGGGTAAAGAGATAATCTATGGATTCTATACCTAGTCTAAGAAGTGCTTTCAGGAGGTGGCTCAAATTATTCAAATATGGTTCTTCACCGTGTTCACATTAAGGGGGTGAAGATCATTGGTTAATAATGTTCACACTAAGGGGGTGAATGTTAGGATTAATATTATTGTTTAAACATTATTAATCATAATTATTATTTTTAATATAATATGAGTTGGTTAACAATTCATATTACTAGTTATATGTTTTGTTATATCTATTTGTTCTATGAGTTTAACCAAACTCACGTAAATAGGTTTGTACGGGTATGTTATTGTTTTGTATACTTCCTATTTTATAGGAAGTTGTTCAACTACATTCATGGAAATTTAATAGCCATTGTATTAGCATGATGAATACACAGTATGAAGTATTATTATTATATTGTTCAATGTAAATCTGGCTTACCAATTTTAGGCCCTTATCTCAATGGGGTTTAGATCTTGTCGTAGAGATCAATCCCCATTCTTCCCAGTGACATCAATGGATCATCACCACTATTAAATACTACACCAAATGGGTTGAGGCCATACCTCTCATCTCTATGAAAGCCTGAGAAAATATGTGAGTTCATCAATCATCACATTATTTATTGCTTTGGCATTCCACATCGTCTCATCACTGATAACGGAAAACAATTCAAAAATAAAACCTTGCAAAAAATTTATGACGCCTTCGGCATTCAACTAAGTATCTCATCACCATATTACCCACAAACCAATGGCTAAGTTGAATCCACTAGTAAAACCTTGAACAAAATTCTCATGAAAGTGGTTAATGATATTGGGAAGGACTGACATACACACATTCCTTTCGCCCTTTGGGCGTAACATACTAGTATTTTCACTTCCACTACTGCCACTCCTTTTTCTCTAGTCTACGATACAGAGGTTGTTTTTCCTCTCAAAGTCCAGATTCCATCTCTTCATATTTCCCTCCATGACATGCTCAATGATGATAACTTTCGCCAGGACCATTTAGCACAACTTGAGTTATTAGATGAATGCCGTCTTAATGCTCTTGACCATCTCCAAGTTTACTAAAAATGTATCAAACGTGCCTATGACATAACATGTTCATGAATGAACCTTTCAAGTTGGTGATCTCGTCCTGAAGGAAAATCAACATGTAACTAAAGAAGAACAAAAGTAAACGGGGAAAATTTTCTCCAAATTGGCTTGGACCATACACCGTGACTCATGCCTATGGATCAGGTGCTTATCATTTATCTTCACTCAATGGTAAACCTGAGCCTAAGCCCCTTAATGCCTTGCATCTTCAACCATTTTACTATTGACTTCTCAGTCCTACCTCACCTTCTTCCTCTTTTTATGCTCGTCCCTTGAGCTCTATTCACTTCTCTACTTTCACTATACCATCCCCATTGATTAAAAAAGAATCATGTGCATACCCGTCACTCTTTTACCCTCTCATAATTATGTGTACCACGGCTCTGCACATGGCATGATCCTCATGGATAATTTTTGTCTTCTTTCAGATGAGATCCCATGGGTGTTTTACCTTGCTTTCTGAAAAAGATTCTGATTCTTCACCTTAGTCTTGTCCATGACTTAAAATCCCTCACATAGTTTCCACATGGGATCCAACTCCTTGATTCAAACTTCCAATATAAAGATGAGTCCCTCAAAAAGCACATCTTTCTCTCTACATCGCTGCTATAAATAGACTGCACCCTCGAAGGACAACTATGTAAAGCCTACTTCTAAAAAAAATAAAAATAAAAAATATCCGAAGCTTCCCACATCGATCAGCTTCGCGAAGACCTCAAGGAGATAATTTCCTCATCCCATATAGAATTCTCACATTGATCAGTCTATCTCAAATACAATTCAAATAGAAAACTTATTCATCATGGATTTTTCTCATTGTGATCTTGGATCTCTTGCCAATAGGCATGCTACCTCATATCATATAACCTAACTGTTAGTGCAAATCTACAACACCCCAAAACCGACCTTCAGATCTGTAGTCTAGAATTGGGTCATTTAGTGTGATTGCATAACATTGAGTTTCCTCCAAGGTGTGGGACCTTGCAAGGTAACAAAAATCTCCAGATTGAAGTTGGTTCTTACTCCTCTATTTTAGGTGTATGCATGAATTTTTAGAGGTTCAATACTAATTCCTACTCTAGAATCCAAGGAGACAAAGTTAAAAGGTGTAAAAGGAAACAAAACTAAGCTAAACGGTGATACACCAAAGGAGTGATGGAATTCTATTTTGTAAATAAACACAGATCATAACAATGTAACACAGAACATGCACAGATTTCCAGAATGTAAAGAAAGATCAGAAGACAATGATAAACACATGAGAGGATTGGAAAATCAATCACAGAACACACATTATCATTCCCAAGTTTAATACAATGCATTATAATGGCAAGGAGGAAAAATATGTGTTGTAGCCTGTATGAGAGATCTAAAACTCTACAAATCTACCTGTTAAGAAAGAAAAGAGGGCTTGCAAGAGAAAAATGTCCAACATTACAATAAATTACATCCCCTCCATTTATAGCTGAAGAAAAGCAAGGGAAAACAAAGGAGGAAGTAAATATGATCCCTTTTATCAACCACCCACCATTAACCCTTTCAAATCATCCTGATAATCCATCAAATCGAGCTCCTCTACTTCTATTTTACGTGTTAGAGAGAAAAAATGATGAATTTGGTGAAACACAACTCTCAAAGCAATCTGATCTCACATTTATGGTGTGAGAAGACATTTTTAGGGTTTTCCTCCATCAAATCAAGTTGATTCTTCATCCTTGGCATGTGGGAGAAAGCAACCATGGCGGATTTGAGAAAAAACAACTCATTTGAAGACAATCTGGTTTGCATTAAAGGCATGAAAAATGTTTTTAACATTTTCTCCATTGAAACCTACAAAAAATGATTTTTTATTCCTCCAATATATAGAGGGTCTCGAGAGCTTTCCAAAAAGTTTGATTTTGTTCAAATCTGACCTCTAGATCGAAAGATATGCCCATCTAAAGATTTAGGGAAAAAATAGGGCATAAATTAGGGCATGAACTTCGAGGCACGAATTAGGGCACACTTGGTAGAAAAATCATATTTTGAAAATGGGTCAAAGGGGTCAAAATTTACTTTTTACACTTTTGGAAAAATTTCAAAAAAATCCCCGTGCTTCTGCCACTCTGAGACACGTGGTATCTCTTGGTTCACTGATGGGATCACGGGCCCAAACTTCACTTTTTCCTTTTGATTTTTCATTGGTAAAATTTCCCAAAATTTTCCCACACTCCGCTCTCCCGGTGTTATGTGTTAGCTTCTGGTTACTTGGTGGGGATGTGCCTCAACTTTTGCCTTTTGTACTTTTTTATAACTTTGGAAAATTTCACCAAATCCTCCCGCCAGTCTGACTCCTCCGCTGCCTGGACACGTGGCGGATAAAAAATTATCCATAGGGCTTTGAGCCAAAATTTGACTTTGGGCATTTAACCCCCAAAGGGCTAAATGCCAAGTTTTCCTCCACGGGCCCATGCCAACCCATTTCCTTCCTTCGTCGGGCCTACAAACCAAAATTTTCCTTTTCGCCCTTTTGACCAAAGTGTTAAAACTTGAACTTCCCCCTGGACGTTTGCCACTCCACCCTACCATGTGGTACCTTCTCATTGGCCGTGGGCCTGTCTAGGGAAAATTTCCCCAAAAAAATCCGTAGAGCCATAACTCAAAAATTACAAGGAGTTAGGAGGAAAATTTTACCTTTCTGGAAAGGTGAGAAAATTTTCTATCTAATGGAATCATACCAAAAAAAAATTGAGTCTTTGAAGTGTGCAAAAATTTCATTTTAAGTAACAAAAAGGAGGAGGAGGAGTTAGCCAAAAATAAGCATGGGCTTATTTTGGATAACACTTTTGGTGACTTAGAGGGGTCATCTATCTGTTGGATGAAGTGACTAGCTACCTGGAGCAATCCATTGGGTAATGGAGTCATGAACTTAACTACTTGTTACTCTCAATTCATTAGAAAATCTCTAAGATGAAGATTGTGAAAGTAGAAAAATCACTTTGACCTGGAACATGATCTGCAAAAGATGCATCCTTGGGGTGACAAAACATGTGCCAAAGCACTTAGGGAAATGTAAATCAAAGCTACAACATAAAAATGTGCATAAGCACTTGGAGGAATGAAAAAATCTAAGCTAATATGTATAAGGTGAGAAGTTTCCCTTTGTAGCAATGCTTTAGATGGATTCCATTAACTGGAATCTGCAGTTCCTCACCATCCAATGTAGACAATTGGAAGGCATTGTTGTTTTTACATTTTGTGACCATGTAGGGGTGACTCCAAATGGCATCAAATTTTGAATGCCTTCCTGTCTTTGCTCAGTCTGCATCCCATTTCAACACTAAATCTCCAACTTGGAAAGTTCTAGCCTTAGCTTTCGTATCAAAGCTTCTCTTGATCAATACTTGGTCTTTTTCCATTGTTCAGGTTGCATGCTCTCTAATTTCTTGGAGTTCCATCAATTTTACATATCTAACCTCCATGGGCTCAAACTCTAACAATTTCAATTTCTTCATGAGTTCCAATGTTGGTAACTCAAGTGACATAGGCAAGACTGCCTCTCTTCCATAAAGAAGTCTAAATGGAGAGTTACCTGTGGATATCTTGGGAGTTATCCTATCAGCCCATAGAGTTGATTTGAGCTTAGTGTGCCAAGTCCTCTAATTTTCATCAAGAGTCCTCTTGATGTTCCTTAATAGATTATTGTTTGTGGACTCAGCTTGGCCATTACCTTGAGGGTAATAATTTGATGAAGTGCTCAAATAGATCCCATTTCTAATAGCTCATTTAGTGACCTTTGATCCTATGCATGCCAATGCATTATCTGATATTATAGTGGAAGTTATACCAAATCTAGTTGTTATCCCCTCATAGAAGTCTAGAATGATGGATTCATTTGCCTCTTTGAGTGCCACCCGCCTCAGTCCATTTTTTGAAGTAGTTTGTTATTGTTAGAATCCATTTGTGCCCTTGGTTTGAGTTTGGATTAATGAATCCAATGAATTCCAAACCCCATTGCATGAATGGCTGGTCAATTGAGATTGGGTGCAATGGAAGTGCTGCTAACCTCTCTTTTCCTATAAAGAATGCATAATTCTTGCACCTCTTGATCCATGCATAACAATCACTAAACACTTTGGGCCAATAATAACTAGCCTTCATGATCTTGAGAGTTGTTACTCTTGGAGCAAAGTGACCCCCAGCTGATCCATTATGGAACTCTTCTAACATTTTCTCAATCTGATTTGTCCCAATGCACCTCAATAATTTTCCATTGATATATTTTTTGAACAAGACACCATCAACAAGTGCATATGGAATAGCCTGAAATATGAAGTGTCTTCTTTTGGCTTTGTTCATCTCTAGAGGGCATAGGCTTGTTTGTAAGAAGTGCACTATGTCTTGGGTCCAGCAAGGAGTGAGCATACCACCATTTTCTTCTTGAACATCTCTTTGTTCTTGGTTGTCTTACAACATCAAAATAACATTCTTATCTTTGCTTGCTTCAATTGGTTGACTCAAGGCCAATTTCTCACACAATCCCTTTCCTTAGACCAGCTTGGTAACTTTGATCTCAATGTCATACTCCATGACATGATTAATCCACCCTGCACGTTTTTCATTTAGATCTTTGTTGAGGATGAAGTCTTTAACTCCCACATGAGAAACCAACAGTTGAACCTTGTTGTTTGAAACTAGATGCTTAAATTTCTTCAATCTCCTAATCAATGCAAGAACATGCTTCTCAATTAAGGAATACCTTACTTCATATTCCTCTAAGATTTGGCTAAAGAAGGCAATTGGCTGTTCTGTATTTTCTTTGTTCTGTTGTACTAAAATTGCAGAAATTGTATCACCACCACCAAATGTATAAAGGATGAAGTCTTTGCAGAAATCTGGGTTAGTGAGAGTTGGAGCCCATGAGATAGCTTCCTTGATTACCTCAAAACTTTCCTTACCTTCAGCTATCCATTTGAAAGCCATAATTTTCTTCAACATCATAGTTATTGGCTTGATAAGGGCTGCAAAGTTTGGAACAAACCTTCGAAAAAAATTAATTCTTCCCAAAAAAATTTGAAGAGCCTTCTTATGGCTTGGAAATGGTAGTTCTCTTACTGCTTCAACCCTCTCTGGATCAATTACTAACCATTCTTTGGAAAGAATGTGGCCTAGGAGCTTGCCTTCATGAGCTAGGAATATGCATTTTTTAGGATTCAAGGATACCTCAAATCTTCTACATATTTGGAACACTTGTCTCAAATGAAAGAGATGGTCTACTGCACTTTTATAAAATATAGTAATATCATCTAGGTATATCAACAATATTTTTTTTATCAATCCCTTGAATTTCATATCCATTTCCCTTTGGAAAGTAGCTCCGACATTAGACAACACAAATGGAATTTTTCTATATGCATAGGTTCCCCATTTGGTGGTGAAGGTTGTTTTAAAATGATCATATTCCTTTACCATCATCTAATTGTACCTTGAATAACCATCTAGCAATGAAAACCTCTCAGATCCAGCAATAACTTACAAAATTTGCTCCATAAAAGAAAGTGGGTAGTGATCCTTGAGGGATGATCTGTTCAAATCTCTAAAGTCTACACACAACCTGATTTCCCCACTCTTATTTCTTACTGGAACCAAGTTTGCAACCCATCTTGAATGCTTGATGGGGAATATGATACTTGCTTCTATTAACTTATTCAATTCCTTCTTCATGAGAGGCTCAATGTGTGGATTGACCGGTCTCTATTTTTTCCTAATGGGCTTAGCACTTAGATCTAGTTCAATCGTGTGTTGAGCTAGCTTGGGATTGAAACCTCTCAAGTCTTCATAGCTCCAAGCAAATACATCTGGGAACTCTTGGCAAAGTTGCATGAATTCATACCTTTCTTGATCAGTTGCCACTTTACCAATTTGAAGTGACTTGCCTTCTCCAAATGTGATTGGCTCTGAATCCTCTCCCTCGACTTGGATGTTTACTTTCTCCTTCCTAAATTGATCGTTAGGATTGAATATTGATTCTAAACTCAATTCCTTTTGGCATTTTGTTGGTTCTTAGTTGTACCAATTGATCACCATACTGTTGTCCCAATTTTTCCTGATTTTTGGCTGAGAACTCAACTTCATCTTGCAAGAAATTATTGATTTGTTGGTCACTCTCAAACACTTACCAACTTGCATTATTGTCGGGTACTGATGGCCTCACAATCACATGGATTTTTGGCTGCATTTTATCTCTTTTGACACTCTCCATAACATCAAAATTTTCTCCAACTGCTGCAAGTCTATCAACAGCTTGGTTCTCTTTCCTAGGGATGGAGTTGATGCCAAAGCCCTCAAAATCCTTAATGAGATCCCACACCCTATTCCTCTAACCTTTTAGCAAGTCATTCTCGGTAGCATGTTGTCCTTTAACTTGATTAGCAATCAGATCACTATCATCAAAGACTTGTATGTTATTGATACCTCTCTTTCTTTACCAATGCAATCCATGTATCAAAGCTTCATATTCAGAAGTGTTGTTAGAACATGCAAATTGAAATCTAAAAGTTGAATAATACTTAACACATTGAGGTGAAACAAGCATAGCTCCTCCTCCTGTACCTTGTCTACTTCTTGATCCATCAAAGAACAACTGCCATACCTCATTGTCATCTCTATGGTCTGACTTGGTGATGCTAGGAAGAGGTTGATTTTCTTCATGCATGTAATAGACTCCTAGTTCAGATTCTTCCATTTTCTTGTATGGATAAAAAGCATGTACCTTGCTTGCCCATTTGTCAAGAGTCAAATATGGAATGTTTCCAACTTTGGTGTCATCTTCATGTGTGCTTGGATAATCCTCTTGATCAAATGTTGAACAGTTGGCATTGATTGGGCTTAGAGTATGAGGCTCTATGTGAAAGTTTGAAATAGGTTTGGACCTGATTGTGGCCTTGGCTCCATACCTTTTCCTAAAAAACATGTGTGACTAGTCAGCGGATAGGTAGCCTCCAATTCTTGCTATGAAATCCCTTGACAAAAATAAGGTAAAGAGTGGTGGAAAATCTATCACTGACACATCTTGCAAAACAATGACATTGGGGCATGCATGTAAACTAAGGCTCAAATATTTAATTACCCCAACTTTTGTTACTATTGTCCCATCTAATTGCACCACCCCCTTGGATATGACTTCATATTGAAGGCCCAGATGATCAGCTATTTGCTTGGGCATCATAGAACTACTTGCCCCAAAATCAATCATACAATTATGTACTAATTTATCCCCAATGATTCATGAAACATAGAATGGAGGGGGCTTCAAATTTTTACCTTGCTATCCTCCATGATTCCCCTCAGGATGAGTAGCATTTGTGAGTACCTTCTCTTTCATATGAGCTAGCTGATTTTAGGTTGACCAATTCTTCATGGCAGCTTGTAATAGACCCCTTTTTCCTGGGATGGATAGTGAATCCCACATAGATATGTTCACATTTGTCTTCTTCATTGTTCAATGATGTTAAATGGGGATGAACCATCTATTTTCTGCCCTTTATTCTACACATTCTTTTCTTGTACATGGGCTACAACATCTGCCATTTGAGCTAGTCTAGAAGGTGGCTTGGGCTGTCCTTGCACATTTGGAACTGCATTTTTCTTGCCAACACCTTGTGGAGTGATGGAAGGTTGTGAATCACTTGGACATGATGATTTCCCTTCACCAATATTCCTCTTCTTTGATCATGTGTTAGCTGCTACACTCTGAGAAGGTGTTTGATTCACACCACAAAAATCTTTAGCCTGCCAATTCACAAGTGTAGTTTCATTTGGAGTTATATCTTGTTGAAATCTCCCTTGTTGTTGGTTTGTTTCTTGACTCGCTTCACTCTCTACACCAGTTGTTGTCACCATCAAAGCTTGGTTCAAAGAACCATTGAAGCACATAGATTGGTTGTGAGGTTCGTTACATGGGAAAACCCAATCATACTCTTTAGCTATATTATTTTTCACTGGCACTAAGGCTTTAGAGGTAGATGTAACATGGGGGTTATAGGGTTGAAATGGTCTATTGAAAGGAGGTCTTACTTTATTTTTATTTGCAGCTGGGTTGGGTGGCCTATTAGGCTAATATGGTTGTCTATTAGGATGAGTTTGAGGCTGATAAGGAGGCCTAAAAATTTGAGCTTGCTGTCTCTTGAGCACAACCAGATCATTGCCCAAATTTTGCAATTGTTTCATAACTTCTTGGAGCTAATTTGAGGCACTAGAGTATGAAGTATAAGTTTCATTTGAGCTTTGGTTTCTAGGAGTGGGAATAGGAGCTAAATTAGGTGTTTGAATAGTACTTGGGCTTCCCAACTCTAGATATAAGGGCATGGGAGGTCTAGGTGCAAGTTTACTAGCTTGGATCAAAAAATTCTCAGCCCTAATGGTGATGTTGTAAGTTTGCAAGTAGATTTATACCTCCCATGGATTGGATCAACATAGAGATGTCAGAATTTAAATCCTTGAGAAAGTATAAGAAAGCACCTTGAGCTATTGGCCTCACTGCCAATGGGACTCTATCCCATGTTCTTTGAAATCTGAAATTTAAGTTTTTTAACTACTCATTGGGAGCTCTCTTGAAAGTTTTTAGTTTCTCCAATAGATATAATTTGTCCCCATTTTCTCCAAACTAGTTGTGGAGAGCTATGCACAACTAGTTCCAATTGTGGATAGAGCCTGCCTCAAGGCTCCTAAACCATTGTAAGGATTTGCCTTTGAATGAAGATGCCAGTAATTTGACAGTAATATTCATCTCAAAAATCTCATGGATTGCACAAACATTAGTAATGTCTTGGACATGATCACCAGCAGTGGTATGATTTTCTCCAGTAAAGTATGGAATGTTCTTCAATGCTACAATTGGAATTGGGTTTTATGGATTGATAGTAAGTGGGATGCTGCCAATGAATTTGACATAAGGATTGGGTTGTGCCATTTTTTATTCGCTTGAGAACCCTTTTTGATTGGATAAAAGGTCTACAAGGTGGAGGAGTTAATAGAGTTCTATTTGGTGGAGATGGAGACCTTTGAATCCTTCTTCCCATTTCTCTTCTTTCTAGGGATAATTGCAGATACTCAGACAATTCCTCTTCTCTAGCCCTTGACCTTGTTTGGATCCTTCTCATGAATTTTCAACCTTGGATTTCTGAAACAAGTTGATTCTATCCTTTTGGAGTCGCCAGATGTGAAAATCAGGGCTCTTTCAAGCAAGAAACTTACAAAAATTACACATAAACTTTTTTGTAATGAAGATGAAGACCTTTAAGGTCCCACTGGTCATGCCAAAACTATTAGTGAAAATCTACAGCAACCCAAAAGTGACATTTAGATCTACTGTCCATAATTGGGTCATTTAGTGTGATTGCACAACATTGAGTTTCCTCAAGGTGTGGGACCTTGAAAGGTGAGAAAACTCTCCAGATTGAAGCTAGTTCTTACTCCTCTATTTTAGGTGTATGCATGAATTTGCAAAGGTTCAATACTAATTCCTACTGTAGATTCCAAGGAGACAGAGTTAAAAGGTGCAAAAGGAAACAAAACTAAGCTAAGTGGTGATACACCAAAGGAGTGATGGACTTTTGTTTTGCAAATAAACACAGATCATAAGAATGTAACATAAAACATGCACAGATTGCTAGAATGTAATGAAAGATCAAAAGAAAATGATAAACATGTGAGAGTATTGGAAAATCAATCACAAAACACACATTATCATTCCTAAGTTTAATACAATGTATTACAATGGTAAGGAGGAAAAATATGTGCTGCAGCCTGTATGAGAGGTATGAAACTCTACAAATCTACCTGCTAAGGAAGAAAAGAGAGCTTGCAAGAGGAAAATGTACAAAATTATAATAGATTACATCCCCTCCATTTATAGATGAAGAAAAGAGAGGGAAAACAGAGGAGGAAGCAAATCTAATCCCTTTTCTCAACCACCCACCATTAACCCTTTCAAATCAGCCTGCAATCCATCAAATCGAGCTCCTTTGCTTCTGTTTTGTGTGTTGGAGAGAAAAAATGATGAATTTGGTGAAACACATCTTTTAAAAGCAATATGATCTTGCATTTATGGTGTGAGAAGACATTTTTAGGGTTTTCCTCCATCAAAATGAGTTGATTCTTCATCCTTGGCGTGTGGTAGAAAGAAACCATGGCGGATTCGAGAAAAAAAAACTCATTCGAAGTAATCTGGTTTGCATTAAAGGCATGAAATACATTTTTAACATTTTCTCCATCGAAACCTACAAAAAATTATGTTTTTATTCTTCCAATACATAGAGGGGCTTGAGATCTTTCCAAAAAGTTTGATTTTGGTCAAATCTGATCTCTAGATTGAAAGATATGTGCCCATCTAAAGATTTAGGGAAAAAATAGGGCATAAATTCAAGCATGAAATTTGAGGCACAAATTAGGGAAAACTTGGTGGCAAAATTGGATTTTGAAAATGGGTCCATGGGGTCAAAATTTAATTTTTGCACTTTTGGAAAAATTTCCAAAAAATCCCTGTGCTTCCGCCGCTCCGAGACACGTGGCACCTCTTGGTTTGTTGATGGGATCGTGGCCCCAAAATTCACCTTTTCCTTTTTGATTTTTCATTGGGAAAATTTCCCAAAATTTCCCCATGCTCTGCTCTCCCGGTGACACGTGTCAACTTCTGGTTGCTTAGCGGGGATGCACCTCAACTTTTTCCTTTTGCACTTTTTTGCAGATTGGCAAATTTTGCCAAATCTTCCAACCGGTCTGACTCCTCCACTGCCTAGATACGTGGCAACTAAAAAATGATCCATGAGCCTTGGGGAAAAAATTTCACTTTGGGCACTTAACCCCCAAAGGGCTAAATGCCAAGTTTTCCTCTGCGGGCTCGCACCAACCCATTTCCTCCTTCGTCGGGTTTGCAGGCCAAAATTTTCCTTTGCACCCTTTTGATTGAAGCACCAAAACTTGAACTTCCCCCCTATGTCTGCCACTCCACCCTACCACGTGGCACCTTCTCATTGGCCATGGGCCTATCTAGGGAAAAATTCCCCAAAAAACTTCGCCAAGCCATAACTCGAAAATTATAAAGAGTTAGGAAGAAAATTTAACCTTTCTGGAAAGGTGAGAAAATTTTCTATCTGATGCAATCATACCCCAAAAATTTTTGAGTCCCTGAAGCATGCAAAAATTTTCATTTTAAGTACTAGTAAAGGAGAAGGAGGAGGAGTTAGCCAAAATAAGCATGGGCTTATTTTGGATAACACTAACCATTTTTCACCTTGTCACACTTTGCACCTTCATTTCCTACCGCCTTAAGGGACCTGCTGAAACTGTGACATTTGGTGATCAAGTGACTATTCTTCACCTTTAGAATAATCAATCATACAATGTATTTAGGGTCTTACATTCACCAGCCTACCTAAGGTATGGTCAACTCGTTACGATCCTCACCAATCAGTTGGCTCTCTTACGTCCTCTTATCTTTTAAACTTCTTCATTACATATTGATTATCCTATACAGGACTAGACCCTCGATGCTTATCTCTAGGAAATTTTCGTCTTTCACCACAATCAACTTAAAATCACCTATACCTATTAGCCCATAATTTGACCATACCTAAATGACCTCGAATCAATTATGCATATAACCTACCAACCCATTCTCATACCTCCTCACATTTTTCCCTAGCTTATGGGAGAACTACATCAACCTAAGGTACCCTTTCACTAGGACTATGTAGGTAGCACTTCACAGGGCATGGGGCCCTTGGAGGTTAGCTCAGCCACTCTCTACCTTTACCAATTTTCCCCCTATTTTCCTATTCACATTATACCTGATTTTTCCTTTTGTATATCGACAACTGGAAGTATGATCTCAACATACAATAACTAATACAAATATCTACCATCCATGTTTCAAACATCATCATAACATTCACCCATTCATCATTTCATATTTCCACACACAATAACAATTCAGAAAATTACATCATCACGTATATCTACATTACCATTTGTTCTCTGTATCACCAATTACTTGTAATCTAAACCAAAAACATGACTCAATCCATGCCTATGACCTGACTCCATCCATGCCTAAACCAAAAAATTGACTCAATCCATACATAAATGAAAAACATAACTCAATCCATGCCTATGACCTGACTCGATCTATGTGTATGACCTGGCTGTATCATGCCTACGCTATTTAATTTCCATCACATATAAAAATCATAATAGCAATTTACACAAAACCATATATACATCATGCCATAATCACCATCATCTCTATAAATAAATCATCCAAACAAGTGTATCCATTTACATGACTCTCAAATATCTTCAACATGCAGGCCGGTATATAAAACAAAATCTCAAAAATGCTCATGCACATCCTCACTATATTTAGCATGCAAGGTGGTATATATGTCAAAAAAAGGATGTCAAAAATAAACTAATCATACATCGAGCTCAATCATCTCCCCATTTGATATCTAAGCATGTCTCATCTGTCTCCTCCTCCGCTCCTCTAGACCGGTGTCCATCTGACCTCTCTCCGCCTCGCCCTAGTCTGGCCTCTGATGGTCTTGCCCTTAGATTTGTCCTCCATGCACTAGTGGCCTCAACTTGACCCGACCCTTTGGGATCAATTCCCCCCTATACTCTCCACACTATGTGTGTTGGATCTTCTCCTCTCACTCGAAGCCTGTTGTGCTTTGTGCTTCGCATATGATAAGACATATATCCCTTCTTCCATCAAGTGATCCTAGTAGTATCTCACCTCGCCCATAGTTTCTCTCAACCTAGCTATAGGTACTATTTACAATGGTGTCATCAACCTCTGACCCTAACCTTCTCTTGCCTGAATAACAGGACCCTATCCATGCCCCTGTGGTGGTGCCATCATCCCTAGAACCTACACCTTTACTTGGGCCTCAAGGGCCACTATCTATGCCTGTGCGGCTACCAACTGGCCCTAAAAACCTGTAACATGTCCCTGCATCGTGGCCAAATAGACCTACAATCCTGTCACTTGACCCTGTAGGGTGGCTATCTATACCCCATCTCCATATCCATCTCTATCTCCACCCTCTCGTTCTCCCCCCAGTGCGGCTACTGGTCCCTGTACTCGTTGTGCATGAAAAGCAGCCACCTATGCCTGCAAAGTCACAACATATGCCTCGACGCCTATCAGATGTCCATGTACTATGCCCAACTAGGTCACTAGGGTAGCCACCTCCCCCTATAGAGCATCTCTCTAAATCGTGATGGTGGCTAAATTTGATTGCCCCGGCCTTGGTAGTACTGCTTGTAGCTCTACATCCCACCATTGTCTATACTTTTTTATCACCCCGACATCATCTATCTGTCAATCGACCGGATCCTCCTCCTACCTAGTTGTCACTTTAGGTCATGGCAGAGACATAGGCCTCTCCACATCATCTCTCCTATACTGTGGGAAGGGTAGGGGTATATCATGTGGCAATCCAAACTACCATCTGACCCGGTCTATGGGTATCATCTCAAGCTCCCTGCCCGCCGCCCCTCTATCCACCTGTAGATCTATAACCCATCCAACTCCACTACCATCCACCTGTATGAGGGGAAGCCCACATATGGCTTCTAAATGATGTCCACACTAGAAAACCCCTCTAGTAATCACCTGTAATAGGCTACATCATGTGTAGCTCTCCCCGTTCGGAACTCTCCAATAACCGACACCATCACCTGTAACCCACTCGAAAAAATCCTGGCTCAAATGCATTAACCCGATTCATACCAACTAGGCACACACACATAATGTGCTCATAGACCCAACAATGTAATAGGAATGTGTAGTATAAGATGAATTTCCGTAGTCCCCCATAAGCCCACAACTCCTTGTATAGTTGTACCAAGAACGCAAGTGCCCATGCAAACTGAGTCCTGCTCTCCACCATGCCATGTAGAACCCCCATAAGTGACCATGAGAACCTCCCACCCTCTGCATTTGGCAGTACAAAAACAGCAGACTACCTCCATTAGAAGCACTACCAGCCTCATCTCCTTGGGGTAGGCACAGTACATCGCTCCATAGCTCATACTGGCACTGTGGAATCCTAACAATGCCATCCCCTGTCCAAACACATATAACAGTAACTCCTCAGATGCCTCTGAGGAGATTGAGTAAACCTTTGTACCTGCTATAGGTAGTCATAGGATCTTGTAAAAATCCTCTAGGGTGATCATGATCTCATCCGTCAGAAAATGGAATGTATTGGTCGCCAAATCCCATCTATCGATGAGGGAAACCATTAAACTCACCTCCCATACTACATGCCGGTAGCCTTTGACCCCAATCAAGCCCTCCTTTATAACATGGATCCACTCCTCACATGTCGTAATCCCCCGTACCTCCATGAGTAAGGGAGGTACCCTATCCCTCATTCGTAGCTAGTCCCTGGCCTGCATATAACCAATCATACTATTAAAACTTGACCACACCTACATGCAACCTTGCCACCCCCCCCACTATACCGCTTACCCTAACTAAATCAACCTTTCACCTATATCTATGTGTTAAATCAACACTACTTATCTACCCACACCTCAGACCCTCACCTATTTTCATTTTACCTCTCTCACTGATCTTCCTTATTCACCCACCCACCTATCCATACCCATAATTGTTCCCCCCTACCTAACTCTCCCTATTCCTACCTATTTATTCATAACCCATTTATTTTAGCTCCTTGTGGGCCTACCTCTCTAGCCTGCCAACTGACATCAGTCATCATCGAATGACCACAGTTATAAAAAAAAAATGGCATTGGTCACCGCATCTGTGACTGATACCAATCCTCACCCACTACCGACACTGGCTAAGAGTGGACTGATGTTGGTCACTGTCACGGTGACAAATCTGTGGTACCCTACCCTATTTCTACCTATACTTCTCCTTTCTACCTATTTCCCCCACAAATGCCTACCCAATACCTATTCCCACCCCTCATTTACCCCAATCTACCCTCTATTGTTCCCTTTTTCTCATTAAATTTCCCACATTGAAATTTTAATATTTCTCCCCCAAAACCCACTTTCCTCCTATCTTATTTCTATCCTCCACCTACTCAAAACAAGAAACAATAGGAATAGACTCTTACCTCATAACATTGTCATATACGTGGTGGCACCTCAAGATACTACACAGGTCCACCCGATGCCTCTCCTACCTCTGCCATCACTGATTGCCCACTGTCTCTCCACCCAATCAAATCGATCACACCGCTCATAGACCCACCTATCAACCAACGATCTCTCACTCTACCACTCACCAACTCATCTCTCCATGTCGTTTTTTCGCTTTTCACCTCTTTCTCTCTCTCTTCTCATTTTCTCCTATGTGCCAAATGACAAATGATTTTCAAAAATGTGGTAATTTTTATTTTTATAACCTTTTGGACTTGACCAGTGACGGTTTCACCTTGACCGACATCGGTCCTATGCCCTAGCCTACCATGGTAAGTTCATGACAACCAACATAGGTTAATTATGACAATTGTTAGTTATCCTGCTCAGTCTTATTACTACCCATTACCCCTAATTTTCTGGACTTAATCCTTTCTACCTTACCTGCACCTGATTTGGACACTTCAATTTACCCTCCTGACCTCATCATTTACCACCTAACCTCTTCATCATTTTGGGACTCATTATTTTACCCATACCTCAGCCTTACCCATGCCGTGACCTAGCTACTTAGACCTGGAACATTGCTAGTGACCTGTGACCTCATGTGCTCATAATACCTCACGACAATGTTACCCGTGTTGTTTGACCTAATAACCTTACCTTGCCTCTTTTTGTGACCATTTATTCTTACCTAACCTTTGGTGTACCGGAACATACCTAAATGTTCCTGCACCTGACTTACGTCATGTTTCTTGACCATATCATATACCTTGGATACTAGAATCACCTTAAATCTTGTTTGGATAAACCTATCGACCTTAGACAATGTAGAGTTTGCATGATCTTCAACCTGGTACTGTGCTGCAGTTCATACGTGTGTGTGCATTTTTACTATTACTACCTTTGACCCTGACCCATTACATGGATTAACCGATTGGACCTTTACCTCTTTACCCCTGTTGTTCACCTTCCTCTTCATCACATTCACCTTTTATCAAACCACTCATCAATTCTACCTTTTTCCTCATCAGTTCCTAGTTTGAGGGGGATCACCTTCACCCATGCATGGGGGAAACCACATCTTATTTTTGTCAGCATCTCTTACCAATACAAGCTACGTAATAAAAAGGGGGAAAATGTAGACACCAAAATTGTGTCATACTCTCCTTGACCCCTTGTGAAATAACCAACCTGGACACACTTACCTATCCATGGCCCCTTTTACCCCACACTAATATTAATTTAATTAATTTAATTAAATTAATCCATGATCTCATAATATTTATTATTTAAATATCCTAATTAAGATAATTCATACCCCGCCACCTTACCTAGACACCTCACCTAGCCACCTCACCCCAAATCTATTCTTAGTATGTTACCATAACTAACTAAGACCTACCTAAACCCTAAAAATCAAATCCTACAACCCCTCTAACCACATTCCCACATAAGAAACCCATAACCATTTACCCCGACCTTCCGGATCTAATCCTAACTTATCTTGTTAGATTAGATTTTACTTATTGTGTTTATATGAGATGCCTAAATCATATTGACTACAGTAGGAAAATATTTACCTTATTTCTCACATTAATTTATTTACAACAGTGGATTGCCAACCTTCTAGGGAGTACCACACTTCCCGGAATTAGCATACGCTAGGCAGTCCACTGCATATATTATTTAACTTCTATTTGGTGGTCTTGTTGTTTATTTCAGGTAGTTCCTCCCAGCCAAAAGGAAGCTCTCACGATCAGTTGTGGATCAAGAAGTCATACGTGAACAACAACATTCAACCAACTTCAACAAGTATTCCTCCTAGCCCTTTTACCCTTATCTGTTTCGTCATATTCCAAGAAACGTTATAAGAATCAGGTGAAACAATGGATTCCAAGTGAAATAATACAAAACATATTTTTCCACTTTCTTTACAATGATCACAAGCATTCACAATAAAAAAATTTGGACAACACTTTAATAGGTTTCCAAATGTCTCAAGGGTGTAAGTTACACAAAAACCCAATATCAACTTCTATACACAATGTTTTTCATCTTCAATACACTTCATCAAGATAATCTCATTGTCAAACAAAATGAGGAATTCAGTGACACTTACATCCTAACCATGTAATGGGGGAATGATCTCATCTCCATTGCCCCACAAGTTTCTTAACTCACATAGGGCTAAAGAAATAAAAACCGAGATTCATAATAAACATGACACCTAAATCACACATAATGATGCAAACAAAGGAGATAAACAACCAGGTATGTCAACCATGAAAAATAAGGTAATACACATGACTAAACTATATATGGTTTGAAATGGGAAAGGAAGTACCACCATATACCACATATTTTTCCACTAGGAGAGGGTAGATAGCCCTTGGTTCCTCCAAAAGAAATAAAAACAAGATTTGGATCATCATTTATACCTCCCATTCCCATAACCACATATAGCTAAACTAGGACTAGTTGCCCCTCCCCTTGGTACCACCAAAACAATACCTAAAGAGGGAACATATCTCTCACTTCAAATGCTATATATCCATCCAATCATAAATCACTTTTCCCTACACACAACACCTCTTGAATTCCCATTTTGGAATCATGCAAGAATCAACACAATGCTTGACCTAAAATGATCACATACCCAAATGGGTAATTACAATCAGAAATTTGAAATTAGTTCAAGGGATAAAATTTACATCACAAATAGGAAATCAAATGGGTAAGGAATACCTAATACATATGTTAGAAGAATAGTGATTGAGAAGGGGGTGAATTAGTCATATAAAAATTTAACTTATTTTACCATGCCATTCATTAACATTCAAATTAACCATTCAACATGCATAACCAGTTGTGAGATTATTATGTGTGCAAAATCTTACCATAGGAACATGAAACAAAATATAGAACACATGAACACCATATGCAAGTGGAAAACCTAAAAGGGAAGAAAACCCATTGAAACCCCTACTTAGATTACTCATAACAAAGTAATTATAAGAATATTACACATCAATCAAGATTTGTTTAGTGAGGAACTGATTATCTAAAATTGTGGAATAATAGTAGTTAATCTAATCTAGAACATCATGCAAATACAGTAAATAAATGTAGTAAATGACTATGGAAAATGACCCAAGAAACTAATCTAATGAAATTATAAACCCTAATATGCAAGAGAAGTATGGAAGTGACTTAGCTGATTTGATGAACTTGAAGGAATGTGTCGCAGAAGTGGCTGGAGAAACAAGAAGCAGGAACTATGTAGACGCCCCAAAAAGGATGGATCTGAGTTGTTTATCTAAAAGATCAGAGAGATTATTCAGAGGAGAATATGAATATAGTAAATACACTAATAATATTATATCCAAAACTCTTATAATTTTTATTATAAGCGTTATTATATAGCCATAGAGGATACAAAAAAACTTCCTGAAAAATAGGAAGTCAATACAACAACATGCTCGTTTAAATGATTTATGGGTGTAACAACTAAAATATATTGTTTATAACAATATGTCTAACCTACTAATAATTTTTCGTGATTAAATAATATTAACCGAAGTAAATATTAATATATTTTCTAATATTCCCCCCCTTAGTGTTTACATGGGAAGAAGCACATTTGAAGATTGGAAACAGAATCTTATGCCTCTACATACTTTTAGGTCTACATGTTGCTGGCTTGGATATTGTTGTTTGGATATTGCTACACATGATCACCTCTCCGTGTGAATTTATTTATTCACCAAATGATCATCTTCTAATGAAGTACGACAGTCAGAGGATCGTACAACATTCAGAGGATCACTACAATTAGCTTCCCTCCTATACAACTATGCACATCCTCCATGTTTCAATCATAACAAGGGAAAGGAACCACACAAAACTCGAAGAAAACAACTGAAATATAAAACAAAATTTCACATCACATTCTATAAGAATCATAATATTGTTAATTGTAGCCATTGTTTTCTATCACTTCCACTCAATCTCAAACAACATAGGAAACCGCCACTGCCACTAGAAGTTGTCCTTGAATTTAGTCATTTTATGTGCATAATGGAAATGAAACATTGGTGAAATGTTCCCCGCTCCCAAAATGTGAAATTTATATTTATTCACATAACTAGGAACACAGAAAATAAAATAAAATCAAACTTAAAATGGAACTCGAAAAACTCACACCACACATTTGTCACCACATATGATATGCGGCCCAGTCATTGGAAACTAACGAGGGGTGTTGATCACCCTTCATCCTCCATTTCCTCCAACCTCCAATGAATGATGCTAATAACTCAATGTAATGTGAACAGGTTGCTCAATAATTTCCATTGGATGTCGGGTAACACCAAAAATGTGTCAGTGAGGCAATTTTTTACAATTTTTGACATTGACATGGTGAGGCTCAAAAAGAGGATATTTTTCAATCTTCATATTGTTTTACTGAACTAGAATCAATGCGATGAGGATAAAAAATAATAACTTTTGTAAAAAATGAAACTTTATTTTGAGGTACCGAGAAAACAATATTAAAGTTTCAATTTCCCGTAAAAAATCCCAATTTTAATTAAAATTGGATCAATGATTAAAAAATTTCTCTAGATGGAAATAAAATTTATCATGTGACCACTCGTTGGAACTTGGAGGAAATGAGGATTCCAAAATTGTCAAAGATTGAAAAAACTAGCACCAGAAGAATATTAATTTACTTTAAAAATGTAATAATTTCCCTTAACATGCAATTATTAAACAAAAACTATAGTAAAATTAAATTTTTCAAACTATAGTCTTGGCTAAAATTTAAAAAAATAGATAATAAAACATGTCTGCAAAAACTCATGGCTTCATTAAAGTGGCCAAGAATGATTTGTTAATAATTCGAGAACCAAAGTTCCATTTTGTAAACCGAAAAATGAGTTGGAAAGGTGGTTTCAATATCGTTACAGAAGTACCAAAAAAATTTGATTTCATTACCTAACCTAAAAAAAATTAATGAATGATTTGGACATGAATTTGGATTTATTTTTCATGCTTAAATTCATAAATACCACGTTCAAAATAGATGTATTGAATAAACTATCACAGGTCTACAACCAATAATGCCCTAAGCCAAAGCTCATCATAGGACTCTCATAACTGATGGATTAAGCTTGCTCTGATACCAAATCTAAAATATCAGAGAGATTATTCAGAGGTGAATATGAAAAGAGTAAATACACTAATAATATTATATCCAATACCCTTACAATTGCTATTATAATGGATATTATACAGCGATGGAGGATACAAAACAACTTCCTCAAAAAGAGGAAGTCAATATAATAACATGATTGTTTAGATTATTTATGGGTGTAAGAAATAAAATATATTATTTATAACAATATATCTAACCTACTAAGAATTTTCCATAATTAAATAATATTTACCAAAGTAAATACTAATGTAACTACTAATACATTTCCTATTAATATAGTTGGATCGGAGTGCATGGAGAGGTACTGGGGCACCTATGGGCACTTTAGTCTACATAATGGGCACCTGAGTCTCTACAAAAGGTCCGAAACTAAGTTTCACATGTCCTGTAAGTGATCTGAAACCTTTATTGCTATCACATTAGGTTCACTACACTGCACCAGGTGTTACTAATAATATCTGTAGAAGACCTGCAAAAGACTAGGAGAAGTATAAAAACCCTTTAAAAAAGAATAATGTATATAAATAGGTTTGACTTACCTTAGTTGCCACAAAAGTGGGCTTACTAACTGAGTGTTGCACTACATTCCAAACCCAAATGTACTTCTAGTGTGTGTTTGAATCATGTGCGCTAGGTGCTCTTGGGTTAGTCAAACTTTGTGAAGTAGCAAGCAATAACTAGATGTAGAAATGTAGTAGAATGGTAGATGAAATAAAATATAATCCCCTCCTATTCTTTTGTGATACAGATTAACCAACCTTGTCCCTTGTAATGGAGTTAAATGATTGTAAATGATCTCAAAATTCCTTTGATAGATGTAACCCTAGGTGGATGATAGTAGTGACTAGTGCTTGGTCCCTTATTATGGTCTCATAACTTTATATTTATAGGGTTATCTTGATCTTATTTTGTAATTAACCTCGAGATGGCCAACCAACAAAAATCCGAAATGGATTTTGTAGTATCTTATCACTACTTTCCTCAACATCCATTCCCAAGCACACTGCCATATCATCTAGATTAATCTGGAGCTCACCCAAGACACGCGCAGGTCCTGATCCCCTCCTTTATGTGAGATTCATGAGAATTCTCCTTCTTAACACGTTGATGTAATATAACTAGAAAATAAGTGCATTTATTCATGGAATTTAAGATGTAAACACTAACTCCTAGCCTAATACATTCCAAGCATAGATTAACATGATTAACTAAATGAAAGTAGAATCAGCCCATGAATATCATCAAGAAAACCCATAACACACACATGAACATAAGGGAAAAACACATATCAAGATCTACTACAAGTGAATTACAAAATTACTTCACTATAGTTATGAACCAAAGTATGGTGGTAAAGAATACATTAAGAGAGTTCCATTTATGGAAATGTTCATAGTAGTAGAGCTTTCTTTTCATCACACCGCTTGTCATTACTCATTACACAACATATTTATCCCTTTCAGTCCCAATTTCATTTTTCTCCCAAATTGTCCTCCCTATACATCTCTACTTATCTCCCTTTCCTTCTTTGTGAAAAACCATCATACTCATAGAATAATCATCCTCCTTTCATCTTAACCACTTGAAATTATCTCCTATGAAATCCCTAGGGATTCCAATCATGATTTCTCTACCACTACCCAAGAATATGTTAGGTGTCACCTTGCATTTCCCTTAATCAAGTGCCTTCTAGTATGCATGTGCCAACTAATCCTCAATAACCTCAACTCCTTATCCTTTCATGATAACCATATTGATGCCCTAGAATATCCTTTCCTTGATCCGAAAGTCTCCATAGTTTGTCCACATCTATATTTGGTCACTTTTCCATTCGCTCCCTAAGCATGTCTTTTCTTGTTATCTAAACCTTACTAAGTCATGGCTCCATCTTTCCTGGGTACGAGCCTTTACACCTCTCTAAGAACTATTTGTGTGTGTGTACCTTTATGCCCTACTTCTACATGCCAAAATGTTTCATGCCTTAGGTACTTAGTTACTTTTAGGGCTCCAACATCACCCCACACTAAAATGGTTACTATCCCGGAAAACCTACGCACTTCCCCAAACAAAAAATTTGTAACCAAAACCTGTAATTGTAAGAATGCTTCTCCAAATAATAAATAATTAGTGAGAGAGAAAGAATCTTTGTACAGAATTGAAGAATGAGGGGGAATGCTACATGACCAATTGATGGAGTTCAATGAATTTTGTGTTTATCTCACCCTTCAATTTCTCCCAGGCCTTAAATTATAATAAGACCTTTCATGGTACTTCATCTACAATACTAGGCACTTGGTCTGGGATAATTTATTACACTTGCCATTTCAATGTGTTAATGGCCATTCCTAGCTCTGCACAGACACATTTAAACTAATCCATCCATTCATTGATGGAGTCTCGAAGATCGCTGATTCTGAAATTCATCTTTTGGTGCTTTTTCTTGATTTTCTCCTTCTGGTCCATGGTGTTGACAACCAATTGTGTGCGCTATGCGTTATTTGTGGGGATGGTCTCCTATAACACTTTAAGGGATTCCTCTTCCTCTGCCACCTACGCATCGATAATTGGCTCACATTTTGTAAAGGTATTAAAGCCCCTATCTATTAGTATATTCACCTCTTTGAGTTGGGAGAGAAAATATTCCAACTCTGTGATTCAGGCTTCAATTACGACCTTGTTTTCTTCTTTTCCTTTACGAGCTCTGTAGTTGTGGGGCCCACACCATCCTTGATGTTAATGAGTAACATCCCTGCCAAGTCCTCAAGGTACTCCATATCATCCCCACAATCAGTCCTGGCCTAGCTCACCAACATTAGACATTGTTCCAAAATGTTTTTCATGAGGGTGCTAGCTCGGTCATATGCCTCCTTTGTTTGTGCTTATTCTCCCCTTAATCCCTAGTGTAACGTATCTATTTTCTTCTCCTTTCTCTTCCTCTTTGTGATAAAGGTCTGAATAGTGGTCCCCTATATCCAAACCACACCAAATTACCTTTGAAAACATCTTTTCAGAGCATTACATACCTGTTATCCAAAATGAGCCCCCTACTTATTTTGGCTAACTTGCCTTAATTATTTCTTTCCTTGTGCTTCAACTTCAGTTTTCACAAATTTTAAGCACTCAAGGGTTTCTAGAAATGGATCCATTTTGATAGGATTTTTCTTCCCCTTTCCAAAAAGGTAAAATTTTCCTCCTAACTCCAAATATTTTAAAAGTTATGGCTCGGCGGATTTTTTTGGGGAAAATTTCCCTAGGTAGGCCGTCGGCCAATGAAATGGTGCCACATGGTGGCAGAGGTCAGGGTAGCAGACAAAAGTTGGAGAATTTTCCAAGAAGAGGGCAAAGGGTGCAAAGGGAAAATTTTGGGCCACAAGCCCGCGGAAGGAGGATGGAGAAAAAGTTACGGAAGGCCTGTGGCCAATGAGGAAGTGACACGTGTCCATGACAGTGATGGGAGTCAGAGGCGTGGAGGAAAATTTGGTTTTTTGCCAAAGTGATAGAGGCACAAATGGAGAAAAAGAAGCATGCCCCCGCCAAGTAACCATAAGCCGAACATGTGCCACCAGAGCGGTGGAGCACAGGGAAAATGTGAGAATTTTTCCCAATTTGAAACCAAAGGAAAAAGGCAAAGTTTGGGCCTGCGTTTCCATTAGCAAATGGGAAAGCACCACATGCCACCGGGGAGAGCGGTGTGCGGACTAATTTTGAGAAATTTTCCCAATGCAAACATAAAAGGGGAAAAGTGATGTTTCGGCCCATGATGCCATCGATGAATTAGGAAGTGACACGTGTCCTGGAGTGGCGGAGGTTTTTGGGAAAAAAATTCAAAAGGGAAAACTTTAAAGTTTGACCCCGCCAACTGAATTTTGATTCTATTTTCACCATTTTTGCCCTAAATATTTAGAGGGCCATACCTTTTGATCCAGAGATCATATTTTCACGTTCTTTATGTCATTGGAAATCTGGTGAAATTTTCTACACGTTGGACCCCTCAATTTTGGATTTTTGTGAAGATTCATGGGATAAATTTGGAAAAATGTCCTTGGCACTGGAAAAGACAAAAAATCAGATTTTCATCTACTAGATTTAATGAGGTATGGACAATTTCTTGTCCTGCGAGCTCGAATGCATTGGGAAGTGGATTTACAGAGGTTACCTTACTGTTTTAATGAATCTTGTTGGTGGTTGAAGTCCAATATCAGATTTACCCACGTTTTCTCCTTTCTTCCATTCTGCTTCATGGTTAAAAGCTAGTTGTAGTTCATTTATAATAAGTTGTTCATTCTTTCTGCTCTGCCCTCCATTCTTTTCTTCCCCAGGGTCAAAAGTGGAGTTAGAAACTCCTCCCCCTCTCTGTAATGGTTTTTTTTGCCTCTTACTAGTAAAATGATGTTCTATGCAAACTTATGAGCAAAAAAAAATGTGTTTTGTCATGCATTTGTCCATCCTTGCTCTGGTTTTCTTTGTTTTCTTCTTGCGTCTCTTCATTATAGGTATTTGTACATGTTTGGATGTTCATTATAGGTTTTGGAGATGTGTTCATGGATTTTTAGGAAATTTTTTTGTGTGAAATCCATCCTTGGTTTTGTGATGCACTTATCTAGTCTTTCCATTGCTCACCTCTTCTTGTTCCATGGCATATTTGATAGATGTTCAACATTTTCCTTCTCTAGTGTATCACCATTTTAGTGTAGGATTTGTTTTTCCCTCTTTTCTCTCTCTTTGTCTCCTTGGCATAGTTAGATTAGGATTAGATCAGCTTGCCTACACTGGAATAGCTTGTGGCAGGTAGTTTAGGAAGAGGAACCAACCTTCTCTAGAGACCTTTCCCCGTTTGCAAAGGTCCCACACTTTAGGAAAGCTCAATGTTGTGCATTCACACCAAATGAAATTTTCTTTGAAAAGTAGATCCATGGGTCATTTTAGGGGTGCTTGTGAATTTTCACTAACAGTTTTGGCACGTCGGGTGGGACCTTAGAGGTCTTCCACTTCATATTTTGTAGGTTGATGTGTTCCTATGAAGATTTTAGCCTTTGGAGGCAATTACAAACACATCTGACAACTCCATCTAGTCAATAACTCATTCTCTGAGTTGTAGACTTGTTTTCCATTCATTTCCATTCATTCTTCTTTTCCATCTCTTCCATCTTCTTTCATTCCATGAATTTGTGCAATCATGACTTCATTTCCCCCATGGAGTTTTCATTCACAACAGAAGAAATATATTCCACCTCCAACATGTTTCTCAAATCCTCCAGATCATTATTTTCATCATATTCAAAACTAGTATGCATACCCATATGAGCAATGCCAAAATCAATTTGGATATGAAGAAAATTAAGCACAAGGGTATGCAGATTATGAGGGAATTCATGAAGAAAATGCAGATCTACTAGAGAAGATCCAAATTATGGACGAAAGCATGGTGCAATCTAGGGCTCAAGCAAAAATTAAAGCATTTGGAATCGGTTGTGGAGCACCTTGTCCATGGGTGGGACCTTTTCCAAGGCGTTATAGACCTCAAGAGAAACTTGAATTCATTTTTGCAACACTGCCATTTCTTGCAAAGTGGACTAAAGGAATAGAGGTGTATGAGAGGAGTATTCAGCAACCTTGTCAATGGGTAAGCACACCATCTCATGCCTTTACTTTCCCTCTTTCCCAATTTTTTTTATCTCAACACTGTCATGTTTTAAACTCTCCATCTACTGTCTAAAAATATGATTCCATTTCTCCATCCCCTAGTCTTCCACCCCATCTCAATTCTTTTATCCTTTTCCCTTCCAAACAGCCATTCCCTCCAAAGAAACAATAGTTTCTACCTCCTCAAACACCACAAAAAATTTCAAAATCAATTGAGTCACAACCCACCCCTCCTCTTACATTCCTAAATCCATGTTGGGAAGATAAAAAACAGAATTCTAGTCAAGGAAAAATTCGAAGCAAGAAGAAGAGCCAAACAAGGATGAAAAGATCAAAAGTTTATTGAACTTGGCTCTCAAATTTGGTATTATAAAAATCCCCTTGATGGTGATGCCAAAAAAGGAAGTTGGAGTTGAAGCAATAGTGGGTGGTTGAGGCTGAGTTTGCAGCAGAAGAAGAATAAGAACAAAAGGAAAAGAATCAGCAGTTTGTTGGTGATGAGTTGGGTGTCCATGTTGGCACTTTGGCCAAAGAAAATGTTGATCCAATTTGCACTACAAAATCAGTCATTGTGGAGGAAAAAAAACCAGCTCCAAACCCCATTGAAGAGGAGAAAATGGAAGAGATTAAATCTTGTTTGAATCCATTGGATGAAGGAAGCATTATTGATGAATTTTTTCTTTCATTTGAAGGGGCTGATTTGATTAATGAAACCGTTATGGAGGTGAACAAAACAGGGAAAAATTATGAGAAAAAGGCACAAGAATTTCCATGTTTCTCTCCCACTTCATCTCAAAAAAAATCTGATTTCTTGGATGAATTCAAATTGGCAAGTTGCATGTTTGAAAATGAAGTTGCACATGGTGAAGAAAATGCAGATTTGAAGGTCACCATGCAAGAGGGAAAATATTTGTTGCAGCTGGACAACAAAGAGTTTGATGGTTTATCAAACTTAGAGGAATGTATTGAGGAGGAGCTAGCTGAAATTACAACATTCTCTTCTCCACCATTCGTTCTACAATATCAAGAGCCTTCTGCCACAAAGGATAACATTCAAAAACAACAACTTGTGTTTTGTGATAGCTCATTAGAATAAATATCAGAAGGCATTAATATTCCATGTTCTTCATTAGAGGAAGAAGGAAAACAAGAGGATAACTTCGTCATTTCTTCCACATCATCCACCCAAGAAGGTCCACAAGATGATTCCATTTTTGGAGTTGAAAATCAGAGCTATGGGTATATCAAATGGATCAAAACTTTCCTAATAAGGTATTTGGCTTCATTGGAGCCAAAGGAGAAGCCACAACTAGTCATGCTTGCTTCTAAGCATGGGGATGAGCTACAAAGTACCAAGGATCAACTGCCATACCTCTTCAATCCAAATGCAAAGCAACTAAAATAGGTATCTAACTTGTTTTCAGTTGACACCTTGATGATATGGGTAGAAGATCAGCTTCTTGTTGATTTTCCACTCATCCTAACAGCCATGATCAGCTCCAAATCAATTGCATGGCTTCCCATTTTGAAGAAAGGAAGCTATTTTGAATAACTAGTTGTTGGGTTTGTTTAGCCCATCTTTGCTTCCAGTTAGAGTAGAATAGGTAGGTTTGCTTTCAGTAGAAGAAGTTCTTGTGCACACTCTTCATATCCCACTTGAGTTATGTATATGATATTCAGTTTTGTACATAGCTTTTTGTGGTGCTGGTTTTGCACTTGCACAGTTCATTTCAGTGGCATTTTGGTGAAGATCAGCTCCAAGTTCAATGGGTTTCATAGTGGCACAGAGGTTAGATTTTCATAGTTCAGATCAGAATTAATTATCAGGCTTGACTCCATGCCCAATGGATGCTTCAAAGGCCACATATCATTCATCTAGCAGGCACATGACCCCTGAGAATCACCAAATTGTTATCCAAAATGAACCCCCTACTTATTTTGGCTAATTTTCCTTCATTCTTCCCTTACTTGTGCTTCAACTTCAATTTTCTTACATTTCAAGCACTCAAGGGTTTCTGGAAATGACTCCATTAGATAAGATTTTTATTCCCCTTTCCAGAAAGGTAAAATTTTCCTCCTAACTCCAAATATTTTGAAATTTATGGCTCGACAGAGTTTTTTTGGGGAAAATTTCCCTAGCCAGGCCTGTAGCTAATGAAATGGTGCCACATGGCAGTGGAGGTCGAGGTAGCAAAGCAAAGTTGGAGAATTTTCCAAAAAGAGGAAAAAGGTCACAAAGGGAAAATTTTGGCCCGTAGGCCCGTGGAGGAGGATGGAGAAAAAGTTACAGAAGGCCCGCCGCCAATGAGGAAGCGACATGTGTCCATGATAGTGGCTGGTGTTGGAGGTGCGGAGGAAACTTTGGTTTTTTTCCAAAGCGACAGAGGTACAAATGGAGAAAAAGAAGCGTGCCCCCACCAAACAATGAAAAGCCAAAAAGTGCCACTGGAGTAGTAGAGTGCATGGGGAAAATGTGGGAATTTTTCCCAATGTCAAATCAAAGGAAAAAGGTGAGGTTTTGGCCCATGTTTCCATCAACGAATGGGAAAGCACCATGTGTCACCGGGAGAGTGGGGTGTGGACTAATTTTGGGAAATTTTCCCAATGCAAAAATCAAAGGGTAAAAGTGATGTTTGGGCCCACGATCCCATCGAAAAACTAGGAAGTGACACGTGTCCCAGAGTAGTGGAAGCATGGAGGTTTTTTGGAATATTTTTCAAAAGGTAAAATTTTAAAGTTTGACCCCGCCGACTGAATTTTGACTTTGTTTTCACCATTTTTTCCCTAAATCTTTAGAGGGCCATACCTTTTGATCCAGAGCTTGGATTTTCACATTCTTTATGTCATTGGAAAGATGGTGAAATTCTCTACATGTTGGACCCCTCAATTTTGGATTTTGGTGAAGATTCGTGGGAAAAATTCTGAAAAACATCCCTGGCACTGGAAAAGACAAAAAATCAGATTTTTCACTACCATATTTAATGAGGTATGGGCAATTTCTTGTCCTACGGGTTTGAATGCATTGGGAAGTGCATTTACAGAGGTAACCCATTTCTGTTTTAATGAATATTGTCGATGATTGAAGTCCAAAATCAGATTTTCCCGCATTTTCTCCTTTCTTCCATTCTGTTTCATGGTTAAAAGCCAGTTTTGGCTCATTTGTAACAAGTTGTTCATTATTTCTTCTCTTCCCTCCCTTCTTTTCTTCCCTAGGGTTGAAAATGGAGTTAGAACCTCCTCCCCTACTTTGTAATGGCATTTTTTGCCTCTTACCGGTAAAATGATGTTCTGTGTAAACTTCTGAGTAAAAAAAACATGTTTTGTGATGCATTTGTCCATCCTTGCTCATTTTTCTTTATTTTCTTCTTGCCTCTCTTCATTGTAGGTATTTGTGCATGTTTGGATGTTCATTTCAGGTTTTGAAGCTATGTTCATGGATTTTTGGGACATTTTTTTTTTTGAAATCCATCTTTGGTTTTGTGATGCACTTGTCCATCCTTTCCATTGCTCACCTCTTTTGTTCCATGGAAGTTTTGATAGATGTTAAACATTTTCCTTCTCTAGTGTATCACCATTTTAGTGTAGGCTCTAGTTTTTTCCCTCTTTTCTCTCTCTCTGTCTCCTTGGCATAATTAGATTAGGATTAGATCAGCTTTCCTACACTGGAATAGCTTGTGGTAGCCAGTTTAGGAAGAGGAACCAGCCTTCTCTGAAGAGATTTCCCCATTTGGAAAGGTCCCACACTTTGGGAAAGCTCAATTTTGTGCATGAAAAAACTACCTTAGAAGGATAGTAGCACTGGAAGAGTGAGCACATAGATTTACAGAGGAGAAAATAAGAGCACAATAAAGAAGAACAGAGAAATTATTATTTATCTTTGATGTCTTCACCATCTAGGAGAAAACATTTAAATAGATATAACAAGTAGTTTGATACTCCTAGATAAAAGGGATGTCAATCTAAAATAGAGATAACAAACCCTCGCAAACTAGAGATACCAATCTAAACTAGTTACAGGAGTTTAAAAAAGTACCTCCTAATAAAATAAAACTAATAGAAATTATTAGCTCACATGAGATTATTAGGTGTAAATGATTATTTACACCAACACCCTCCAATAAGCAAATGGCTAGGGAGCAAAGATAAAGAGAAAGAAGGTTCCCGACTACTAGGCCTGATAAGGTACCCAATACAATACTAGAAAAGAAGGAAGGAAGGACTATACAAGCTCCCCCCAAGGACAACTTCCTTCACCCCAAGCTTGTCTCACAACTCCAAATAGTGAGGGGAAGCCAAGGGTTTAGTGAAGATATGAGTGACAAGATTGATTTACAAACTGTAGGAACAAACTCCATCTAAACAACCCCATCCTGAGTCAACTCTCGTGAATGAAGTGCATGTGGATCTCTATATGCTTGGTGCACTGATGCTCAAAAGGATTACGTGAAATGTGAATAGCACTTTGGTTATCACACCAAAGAATAGAAGGAGAAGTCAAGTGAAAAACCAAACTCACCAAGAATCTGATGAAGCCAGAGAACCTCCTACCCTACTATCACAACAACTCGATACTCAGCCTCAGTGGATGATAATGTAATGGTATTCTAATTTTTACAAGACCACTTAAGAAATTGAACTGAGAACTAAGATGAAAAAAATAGCCAGATGTGGATTTGCTGAGTATCGCAACATCCACCCTAATCAGAATCTGTAAAGCCCTCAATAATAGGAATAGTTGAGGTGTGTAATGAATACCAAAACTCAAAGTCCCCCAAAGATAATCTCAAAATCCACTTGGATGCTTCCCAATGACTCTCTCATGAGGCTCATGTGAAAACTGAGAGACAGGATTAACAATTCAAAGGTGATATCGAAGGATACGAGTATGAGTAAGATACAAAAGGCTCCCAACCAACTGTCTATACAAAGTGGGATCAACTAGTTTAGACTTACACGCAGCAGTCAATTCAATACCTGACTGGTAAGGTGTGGGAGATGGCTTGCAATCAGCCATATGAAATCTGGATGAAGTAGATAAGGTGTAGCATACTTGTTCTGAAAAATAGAGATGCCCTTAATAGACTGGAAAACCTATATAGCCAAGAAAGTAGTGCAACAATCCGCATATCTTTCATATCAAATTCTACTTTCAATTTCCTGTTTAATGTCCTGTGTTAGAGAATTTGAACTACTAGTAATGAGGAGATCATCAACATATAATACCAATAGAAGTAAGTCATCATCAATCTTTAGGACATAAACTATATGATCGGTCTTACAACGATGAAAGGCAATAGAGAAAAAGAAAGGAATCCATCTTCTCATACCAAGCCCAAGGGGCTTGTTTGAGACCATAGAGTGAAAGCCGAAGTCTACAAATTACTAAAGATTCATGTACGAATCCTTGTAGGTTGCTCCATATAAATGATCCTCATGGAGATCACCATGCAAAAATGCACTCTTCACGTCCATCTAATGTACTGACCATCAATGAGAAGCAATCAAGAGAGAGAACAAGGTGAACAGAATCCATCTTTGCGACAGGAGTAAAAATTTCAGAGTAATCTACTCCTTCAACTTGAGAATACCCCTTGGTGACAAATTACGTGCCTTGTATTTTTCAACCGATCCATCAGCTGCATATTTGGTATTATAGACCCATTTACATCGTATAAGCTTTCTTCCCTTTGGAAGAGGAACCAAATTTGCCAAGTATTGTTCTTCATAAGAAAAGAATATTCATCCTGCATTGCTGAATCCCATTCTGGGTTTCCAGATGCTTGTGAAAAAAGAACAGGATCATTATAAATAGCTTGGCTCATAAGATTCATACCATAATATGGCCGATGATCAACAACACCAGAAGTATTAGCTCTAGTACATCGTAGATCTCTAGTGAATCACCCACCAAATCACCTACTGCAGCCAATGTAGATCTTAGCCATTTCGGAAGTCAGGAGCAACAGGATCAGGATACTAGGGGGCCATTAGGAAAAACATCATCAGTGGTAGGATGTAGGAGGCTGATAATGGAGATGGAATAACTACTATATGATCTAAAGGAGCCTCGATCTCATCAACTCAAACATCCCACCGAAACACAACATCTTTGGTAGTGGGATCATAGAGGTGATATGCCTTCACATGCTCACAATGACCAACAAAAATGAGTTCTTTTCTTTTCTTCTCCATGGTTTTCTAAGCGTTGTTAGGAACAAAGGCCCAATCATTACAACCAAAGACCCAAAAATTTGAGATGTTAGGTTTTTCACCAAACCATGTCTCCTCAAGAGTAACCCCTTACACTAGATTTATGTGGCATTCTGTTTTGAATATGATTTGCACGGTTGATTGCTTCCACCCAGAACTGAGGTGCCATGTTCTTGGAGTGAACCATGCAATTTTCCATTTCCTTGAGTGTTCGGTTCTTTCATTCAGCAACTCCATTTTTTTGAGGGGTGTGAGGAATAATATACTGGTACACAATTCCATGATTAGCACAAAAAGTAGTAAATGCATTACTCTCATATTCCCCCCCATTATCTGTGTGAAGTATTTTAATACAATGTCTAGATTGTTTCTCTACAATAGCTTTAAAAACTTTGAAATGTTCTAGCCATGACATCAATTTTGTATTTTAGAAAGTACACCAAAGTTTTCCTAGTAAAATCATCTATGAATATGAGTACATACTTAGCACTAGAAAATGATCTATGAGGGAAAGAGGTAAGATCACTATGTACCAATTCAAGAGGAGCCTAAGCTCTTTTTTCTTTTCCTTTTGGAAAAGGACACAAGTGTTAGTTACCCAACATACAACTGGGGCAGAAACCATCATGTGATTTTACCTTTGGGAGTCCTGTGACCATATTAGATGCAAAGAGAGTTGCTGCAGATATCTGTAATTGAGGTGACCAAACCTCTCATACCACAATTTTCTCAAAGAATCAGCATGAACAATAAGTGAAGATCCTGCAGAGTTATCAAAAGCTCTCAAATACATACAAATGTGAACATGAATCCACATTTCTTGTAGCTACAATATCATCATGATCATGAATTTACCCTAATGACAACCTTCCCTGGTGAGAATTCAACACATTCTACCATCACTAGAGTTATAGATTTGATATATGGAAAGTATCAAATTGTTAGACATATGGGGAACATAAAGAACATTATTTAGATGCCCATTTGGCATTTTTACAGTACTAGAACCCAATACATCTACCGAAATCTGTGATGTGCTGCAAGCAGAAACAAAATTCAACAAATTCTTGTAATGTGTAGTATGATGAGAAGCCCCTCAGTGAATAATCCACCTATCTTGTAAAGGAGAAGAAGCTCTAGTAGAAAGATCCTTACCCTTGCTAGCATTGGAAGTAGATGAAGGTGATGGAATAGTGATCTTGTGTTGTTTTAAAGCCTTTTCTAATGCTTCCAACTTCAAAAAACATTTGGATTCAGGATGATTTTTCCCCCCACAAAAGGAACAAGGATCAAACACCTGCTTCTGAAATGGTCTCTTATTTTTACCATTATTCTGTGGTTTAGAAGTGTCAACAGAAGGATTAGAAACCATATTGTGAGAGGGTACAGGCTTATCATAGCTTTGTTTGGGTTTGTTTTTCCAATTTTTCTTAGGAGAACTGGCCACAAGAGCTTGATTCGATGTAGTCATAACATCTAGAGAGATTAATTTTTCTTGTTCTCGTGAGAGACATTCACAAAACTTATTTCCAAATGAAGGAATTTTAAACTAAGTGTCTAGTGCATCCATAGTAGAAAAGAAGGTTGACGTAAATATAGAAAAAGTTGTAGACACCAAATTCATGTCTCACGACCCCTTGTGGCCCGCATCCCATTTCGCAACCTAACCTCATTACCTAAACTTTACACAATTATTTATTAATTACCTTGTAATTGATAAATCCACATCACCTTACCTGCCACCTCACTTTGCCACCTCATCATGACCTAGCCCTAACCCTAAACTAACCTAATTAAGACCTATGACTTGGTCTAGACTCACATCCATAACTAATGCCTCCTTACTCGCACCCAAAACTGACCTTCTAGCCACTTGACCAAGCCCGCAACTGATCTCTCGGGAGAAACGCAGGGAAGGTGGGCTATTTTACTAAAAATAGCCTACTTTTTCCTTACCGATGCCGGTTCCTATCGACCGCTGTCGGTTACGCAACCGCCATCAGTTCCCTGTAAATGGGCTCCCCAAACCAAAAACAACGGATCGGAATTTCATTTTGGGATCAGTCGAAGGATTTCTGGATCAAGAGAGAGCATTGGGAGCGAGAAACAAAGTCCAGATCTTCACTTGACCGAGCAGAGATGAGTGGAAATACCAAAAGTGTTTACAGCAGAGGAGATCAGCTTGCATCCTGGTCAAAACTAGTAAGTCACATCTTGCATGTCCTCTGTTATAACATTTCTTATGCTTCTTGAATCTCAGTCCTCCTAAATCCGTTTCTGAATCCACTACCCAACGTGCCATTGCATCTAACTGTCATTCCTTTACCCCTCATCATCTCATTTCCTAATATCATCCATAAACCAGCCTTACAAACACCATAGCTACCAAGATGATCCTAGAACCCACTGGTATAGGTTATCAGTAACCGGCATCGGTTATCAGTAACCGGCATCGGTTCCTCTGATCAAAACCAGAAAACCAGCCTTTCCCCTACCCAGTTCAACGAAACAACTTAATTGATATCTTACAGTCTTTTGTGTTAATTCATATTAGCAAGGGAACTGACCACCTTCGAAAGGAAGTTTTATATTTCCTGGGCCCAAGGCAGTTCCCTCATTTATTGTCTAATTAAAATCTTGTGGTCTTGTGTTCTTATTTGCAGGTAGTCCTTCCAAGAGAAAAAGGAGTTCTTAGCAGTCAGCCTGATCTTTCTCTACGGTACGCGCACACCATCTCGACATTCTACAGGTATTCCTCCTAGCCCCTAACCTTATCTGTTTTCTAAAAGGAACGAAACATTTCTGAGTGAAACATTTTGGCACACCCGGTGGGACCCATTTTTGAGTTTCTGTTTCTCTTGCTTATTTTCATTTTAGGAAGCATACTTGCTGTTGCTGATTTTGTTATATATTTCGTAAAGAATTTGTCTTGCTTTCCTAGTTTCGCATTAGTGAAAGTCATCTCTCTTGCTTCATCAAACATAATTTTCGATTTGGGTTTAAAACACGTGCATTGCATTCCTGCTTGTTGTTTTTCAATTCTAGTGAACGTAGATTAAGTAACAGGTCGTACACGTGGGGGTGATATCCACGGTATTGACAGGAAATTAATCTTACTTTCACTGCACAACACATACCAAATCACTTCACAATTAACACAACAGCTCAAACATCCCCCCTTTTTCCACGGTATTCCTCCGCCCGATTGAGGTAACCTTATAAGCCAAAACAACTTGACATTTCCCCTAAGTCTTTTGTTTAGGATTCCGACATCATTCTACGTCTAAAGGCATAAGCCCACGATAATTAAAATTAACCCTAGGGTTAGTCTCTGGATTTGCGTGTGCATCTTGCTTGTTTGTAGTTCTGTTTTCTTTCTCATACCCTGTCTTCTATGATCAATAATTGGACAAGTATACTAAACGTTGTTAAAAATCAAATTAGCAGCGTTTTTATATCTTGTTAGCCCAGACTTCTTATACCGACATCGGTTACCTGACCGACGTCGGCTATAGTATAACCAACATCGGTTACTAGACCGATATCAGTTACTGTCTTTTCCAATTACTGACAAACCAGCAACCTACCAATTTTACCGGTCTGAGTTTGTTTCTATTCCTGACAGATTGAAACCCTACTGTGAACTTCTGTCCATGGTTGTTATCACTCGAAAGCAAGCCACCGCTATGGTTTCACATGCTTGCTCTGTTTCTTTGCCTGAATCACCCCCTTCACATTCTGTGGGAAATCCTACGGATACCAGCGAGGTTCCTAAAATTCCTGTGGGAGATAAGGACTTTGCCAAGTTTCTGGATGCTAATTCTAGCGCTGTACAATACTATTTGTCTCATACCCCTGACCGTACGCCTGATGGTCAGCTCCTTGTCGGTATGCCTATCAGTATAGCTACTCATTTAGCTCCCACTCCACCTGATAATACTGCCTTGCTTCCTGCATCTCTAGCCCTGTCTCCCAATCCGACGGCTTCAGAGGTTCATACGACCCCGATTAGCTTTCCTTTTGTTAATCTTGGACCCCACATATCATTACCACCGACCGCCCCTACCTCATCTCTCTTGCAGACTGCTCCATTCATGACTTGCTCTCTGCCACCTATCCACACGAGCTTTCCTTCTCAAGCTCCGCCTACCTTTTCATTCCCATACACGTATCCAGTGACCTCAACATCCTATATGGGACATCCCTATTCGGTCGCCTCAACATATTCATCCTCCACACCTTATCCACACTTAACCCCACCAGTGTCTAGCGGTGGTCCTTGGTCCAATTTGCCTCCGTTTACCACAACCACACCATCATCTCATCCAACTACTGATCTAATTAAACAAATGATGGACAAAATGCAAAACCTGGAGGCTTCTGTTTCAGGAAGTCGTAGCGCCTTGACATATGAGCAAGTTTTTCAGGAGCCCATTCACCCTTCTATCCCCCTTCATTCATATCCTCCTCAATGGGAGTTGCCAAAATTTACTCGTTTTAATAGTAAAGAGGATCCTCAACAACACTTGCGATCATTTAGAAATGCTTGTTATTTGATTGCCCATGATGATGCCTTGTTACTCCGCACCTTTCCCATGTCCTTATCAGGACCTGCCTTAGAGTGGTACAGTGCTTTAACCCAGCACTCAATCTTCTCTTTTAACCAACTAGCCCAATCTTTCTTGGATCATTTCTCCATTAACATTGCCAAGAAAGTATCTATTACTGACCTCTATGCCATCCGACAATTTGAAGACGAATCTATCGCAGATTTGGTTGGATGATGGCGGGGCCTTATCAACCAACTTACGTATGCCTTACCTCAAACCGAACTTATCGAACTATTTACGCGGGCCTGCGCTAAGCACATCTCCCCTACCCTCCAAATTCAAACTTTCCGTACATTCGACGAGGCCTTTACTATGGCTCGAAAATTAGAAATTTGAGTCTTAGAGGAAGAGAAATTGTGGTTGCGCAACAAAAACTCCACTTTCCGAACTCCAGATTCCACCAATAAACCAAATACCACCACTCCTCACGCGTCCACTTCTTCTAAATCAAAAGGAGCTGTCCACGTGGTGACGGTCAAATCCCAACCACCATCTAATACCCCGCCAAAAACCACTTATAAGTATAAAGCGGAACCCATCAACTACACTCCCTTGGGGGAGACATATGGTGTGATATTGGAAAAACTGCTCAAAGCAGGAGCCATTACCTTACCTCCTGTTAAACCTCATTCCGGATTTGATTCCACTCACACCATACCTTCCTGGTACAAAGAAAATGACTTCTGTAACTTCCACCGCGTGAAGGGACATAGTCATGAAAACTGCAAGATGTTGAAAAACATAGTGCAGGAAATGGTTGATGTGGGGGATATAGCCCTCGATAATCCTAACGCCCCTACCAACCGAAATTTGAAAATCTTTAACAAACCATTCCCGAATCACTCTTCCAACAGTAACGTAAACCAGGATATCTTAACTGAGGAGAGTGTTCATGAGATCCATGCAGTCTTCGACTCCCAGCCAAAAGCCTCTATCGAGAAAATTTTAAATCAAGCCTCTTCACTAACACAGGAGTCCGAACCTCCTTCACCACCATCAAGCCAAAGTGAAATCATTCCTTTACCCATAAAAGAGTTAACTGCCCAGACTTCTCTTCTCATCAATGAGTCTGCTTACACCACATCCCTACAAGACTGCGAATGGATGTTATCTAATTTATCTATTTCCCAGACGTCTCCCTCTACCGCTCTTGCTGCACAAGAGGAGGGTACGCCACTCCTTTTGACATCCTTAGACGAGAAATCTCTTGCACCGACATCACTAAATTCTTTAACCATGACAGAACCTCTCAAACATGCCCTCCTGCCTATTAGTCCTTCATCGCCTAAATATTTTCAACAACCGGTCGACCTCTTAATATCTATTGATACAGTACCTCATCTACCCCCTGTATCATGCCCACAGTGGACTGGAATCACAACCTACCTTTCTTCCGTACCAAATTTACAATTCAAACCTGAAGACTATCATTCTCCAGAACATAGACGAATCCTATGGGAATGTTTGAATACCCCTTATTCTACTCAAATGCAAATGACCGATCCTGATGCCTCCACCACATACCCGAAGTGCTTACAAAAGCTTAAAATGCCCATGTTCTCACCTTCACCCCCCTCACCTCTACCAAATGCCCCGTCTACTTCTATCAACTTAACCAAATCTTCCCCTACGCTTGGGACCTCACCAATGCCCAGTCTAACACACCCGCCTAAGCAACTTGATTTATCCAAAAATAAATCTACCCCGCCGCCTAGGAGACAAACTCAATTTGTGCCTCCATCACAATCAAAACCCTCATCGTCATACCCACTTTCCATATTAGGACCTCATCCCTCTACCTTACATCAATATATCATACCTCTTGCGTTTTCTTCAAAACGACCTACACCTTCCGCACCTATACAGAGATCAAAGGGTATAACAACACCGTTACCCCACATATCCTGTCCACCCATCAACCCTAAACAAACTCCATCATCAAAGGATTTATTTTCTGTCACTCCCCTTTCTCCGTGGTTGTTTCCCACTACCATGTCATCTGTAGCCTCATCATCTAACCAGCCGAACGTAACTTCTGCGCCAAAGAAACCACGTTTAGTGAAAAACACGTGTCAACACCCCTCGGCTAAACCACCACCCGTACGAACCAACCACGCCCAAACATTACCAAAACCCTCACAACCAATACCCTCATCCGATTTTGACCCACTCAAAGGATCTTACGCCAAAATCCTCGCTATGTTGGTGGAAAATGCGACCATTTTCCTACCCCCACTTAGACCTTCTGACCCGTCTAAACCCCGACCCGCAGGTTATGATGAGTCTAAAATCTGCGCATATCACCGCACACCAGGACATGATGTGGAGGGATGCAAAGCTTTAAAAACCATCCTTCGTCAGTCACCTCTCCCGGATAGAAAGGTTAAGAAAGACAACTTACGAAGGGAGAGACCTTTAGCTTCAACCCCCTCTACTATATCATCTGTCCCCGCCTCACCAAGATCTATCATTATTACAACCCCACCTCTTGAAGACCATGAGTTATCCCAACCATCTTCCTCATCTCAGGTCTACGAGATTAATATGATTAGTGTCGCTACTTGAGGGCAGAAAAACAATGGGAAAGTGAAAGAAAACACACCTGCGGCATATCTTTCTCCTTCAACCATCCCGATTGCACCACCACCTAAAGTGGTTATTCGCGGACCTGCCTATCCCGTCTCTAATGGAGTTGCCCACCGAACTATGATCAAACAACTTCATCAATCGCCCGTAAAAATGACACTGTATGATCTCATTCAGACTTCTGAATCTCATCGACAAGCTCTCATTGAGATCCTTCAAGGGATAGAGGTTTTACCCAATGAAACCCTACCTGTTGCCTCCATTCTAACACCCAATCACGTTGCTTCTCTCACCAAACAACCCACTGCTCCAACCACTTCTGTCTCTGTAAAACAAGCCGCTGTAATCAGTTTCTCGAAAGATGAAATTGTTGACTTTGGTACAGAAGACCCCAATCTTGCCCTTTTCATCTCCGCTTACGTCCGAGATATCCGGGTACGTTGTGTTATGATTGACGAGGGCACCAGCCTAAACATCATCTCTTCAAAAGCCTTCCAACAAATGAATATCCCTTCTAGTTGCATGTGTGCCAACCCCATCATGTTGCGGTCATTCAATGACGCTATTACCTCTACCTTAGGCACCGTGATCCTCAACATTCATGTAGGACCGCGTACTTTACCCGAACTCTTCTATGTCCTTGAGGGAGAGTTCCAATATAATATATTGCTAGGTCGTCCTTGGATCCAGGCCATGGGATGCGTTCCCTCAACATTACATAGATGCATAAAATTTGAGTACGAGGGGAAGTCCTACACTTTAAAAGCTGATCCTCCTCCCTTTAAAACCTATAATATGTTATACGGCCCTAACGATGTGCTTATACCAATCAAGGCACCCATACATTCAACCCAATCATCCTCTTCAAATGTACCTCAACCATCCACCTCAACTGCATCTATGCCTTCAACTGATGAAACCACCATCGCAAAAACCACTTCCCTTCCCGTAGCTAACATCCCAACCTCCGACCCCTTAGTAGATTTTTTTCAAATGCCTTACGCTGGGGGAGTACCACCTATATAACGTTAGTTCTTTCCCTACCCCGCAGGAGTACGAACAATTACATGCACATCCCACCTACGACCGTCGCGTGGGGGAAGTAATCTCTTACGGACCACCCCATTACCGCACTAACCTAACATATGGGGGTGTTGACGCATCTTCCATTACCCCTGAACCTCCTCTTGGTGTGGTTCCCTTCCAATCCGATTTCCAATACCTGACAAATCGTCACTTCGCCCTAACTTTCTTGACTCGTTGTGCTTGGAAAGGCTTTGGTTTTGGTCTTTATGAACAAGGCCGACATACGCTCATCCCCATCACCACACGCAAACATAATGATAGCAGTGGTCTCGGTTTTCCTGAAACACCTACACAGGAGACACCTCGTGTCAGCTGTATTCTAGAAGAAGACGACGTCACCCCTACCAAACCATCATCACCCACTTTGCCATCATCACCCACAGAATCTATAGACCCTGAATCTATCCCTCCTAACTTTTTTTTTTTCTCATAAATGCTATCTTCATAGGTCCTATCACTTATCAACGTGATAATGAGGACCCATCTTCTCTTCCCCTTCTATATCCAGACATGATCGAAGAGGATTCGCCTTCGATTAATGTTGTTGAGTGCTAGGATGACGACTCCATCCTCCTTTACCTTGGGGCGGATGACTCCTATCTTCAACGTGCCTTACCATCTGAAACTCAAACCATGTTGAACGAGTCTACTATTGAAATCAACATCCACATGGAGGAAGATCCTCACGTTGTGAAGATCAGACAATCCCTCAACACATCAGAACAAGTTGCCTTTACTACCTTCCTCCGTACCCGCAACCAAGCTTTCGCTTGGTCCTACGCAGACATGCCAGGAATTGATCCTACCATTGCCATCCATAACATCACCCTAAATCCCGATTCCAAACCAGTCAAACAAAAACTGAGAAAAATGCATCCACGCATCGCCCTCTTGGTCAAAGAAGAGCTTCAACGACTTCTTTCTGTTTCCTTCATCTTGCCTATTGACTATCCTCAATGGATTTCTAACATCGTACCTGTCACTAAAGCGACGGGGGGACTTCAGATATGCACGGATTTCTAGGATCTTAACCTCGCTTGCCCTTAGGATGACTTTCCCCTCCCAAGTATTGATCAACTTGTTGATCTCACTGCTGGCCATGAAATGCTTTCTCTCATGGATGGCTTTTCAGGATACAATCAAATTTTGGTCGCACCCGCCGATCAACATAAGACCGCTTTCATAACCCCTTGGGGAACCTTCTGTTATCGTGTCATGCCGTTTGGCCTTAAGAATGCTGGTGCTACCTATCAGCGGGCTATGACCTACATTTTACATGACATTATGCACACTATCCTTGAAGATTACGTCGACGATCTTCTTGGCAAGTCTAACATCGCAGTGAACATCTCGATGTTTTAACCATTATTTTTGATCGCCTCTTGCAATATTTTGTTCGTCTTCAACCAAAGAAATGTGTCTTTGGTGTCCTTTCAGGGAAACTTCTTGGTTTTATCGTCTCTTTGCGTGGCATTGAGGTCGATCCATCTAAATTAAAATCTATCCTAGAAATGCCTCCACCCAAAAACCTCAAACAATTGCGTATTTTGCAGGGTAAACTTCAATCCATCCGGTGTTTCATCTCCCAACTCTCGGATCGATGTCACCCTTTTCATCACCTTCTTAAAAAGGACATTGCCTTTCAATGGAGTGAGGAGTGTCACCAAGCCTTCGAAGCTCTCAAAACTTATCTCTTGCAGCCATCCGTGCTTATCCCACCCCAGGACAACCGCCCTTTCTACCTTTATCTTTCTGCCACTGACCATGCTATAGGAGTTATGCTCGCACATCGGGACTCGGCACATCGAGAACAAGCCGTTTATTATATAAGTCGTACCCTCATGGATTACGAGACTAGGTATACACATGTAGAAAAATTGTGCCTAGCCCTATCATTCGTAGCTACCAAACTCCGACATTACCTCGTGAATCACAAAACTTTTGTCATCACCAACACGGACCCCATTCATTATATGTACGCCAAACCACATCTAAACCAATGCATCGCTCGATGGCTCATGCTCCTCGCTGACCTCGACCTTGAGTTTATACAACAAAAGTCAATCAAAGGACAAACTCTTGCAGACCAACTTGTGGAGGCCCCTTTACATGGGGATCAATTTACCAATTTTACATTCCCCGACGAACTCATCGCCACTCTTTCACTCGGGGAAGAGTTGTATCAAATTACCCTCTTCTTCGATGGATCTAAATGCCAGTGCGGCGGAGGAGCTGGCGTTGTTCTCATTCCTCTCGACGCTGAACCTATGCCTCTTTCATTCCGGCTTGATTTCCCCTACACTAATAATACAGCGGAATATGAGGCCCTTGTTCTGGGTCTCCAAGTTGCGATACACTTAGGCATCAAATCTATCAATATTTTTGGCGACTCTCAATTGGTAGTCAATCAAGTTATGGGCGTCTACCAATGCAAAAATGAGGAACTTCAAAAGTACAAACACTACGTGGATTCACTTCTAGCCTTATTTACTCACTATTTTATCCAAACCATTCCCGCTCCACTAACAAATTTGCGGATACTATGGCTTGCTTAGCCTCGCAAATTCCCGCCGCGCCAACTGACTCTGAATTATTCGTCATGGTCTAACAACTTTTTGCCCCATCCTATTTAACCCCGGTAGTTTGTATGATAAATACTGTGTCTACTAGTTTGCAGGATACCTGGTACCACCAATTTCACGACTACCTTACAATCTCTGTTCTCCCACCTGACCTTACTAGTAACGGAAAACGTGCTTTTCTTAAAAGCGTTTCTCGTTATGTTGTCATGGGGGGACTCCTCTATAAATGTGGCTTTGATGGCATCCTCCTTCGCTGTCTAACCGGCACGGAGGTCACCTATACCATCCAACAAGTCCATGATGGGATTTGTGGTAGACATTTTAGTGGCCTTTCCGTGGCTAAACGAATCCTTCGCCTAGGTTATTATTGGCCTACTCTCAATAACGACTGCTACGAATATGTTAAGCGTTGTGTTATGTGTCAACAACATGCCAACCTTCAACATACTCCTAGCCATCCGCTGCAGGTCGCACGAGATCTTTGGCCTTTCTCACAATGGGGTTTAGACCTTATTGGTGAGATTCACCCGACCTCTTCACAACGTCACCATTGGATAATCACAGCAACCAAATATTACACAAAATGGGTGGAGGCCATTCCACTCATTTCAATGAAAAAAGAAAAAATTGTCGAATTCATTAACCATCACATTATCTGTCGTTTTGGTATTCCTCATCGCCTAATAACAGATAATGGTAAATCTTTAAAAACAAGTTGTTACACAGACCTTTGTGACAACTTTGGTAGCAAACTTTAGTTTCTCATCACCTACTATCCGCAGGCCAATGGTCAGGCTGAATCTTCTAAATAAAACCCTAACCAAAATCCTCATGAAAGTTGTCATGAATCCCGTAAGATATTGGTGGCACGATCACATTCCCCTTTGCCCTTTGGGCTTATCGTACTAGCATCGTACCTCTACTAACGCTACCACATCACTTTTTCTTTGGTAGAGGGTACCGTACCGAGGGCCCCCGTCTTTGCCTCTCGAATATCAAATACCCTCCCTCAGAATATCCCTTCAGATATTCCTCACCAACGATGATTTCCGCCAAGAACGGTTGCAATTTGAGCTTCTGACGAACGTCGTCCTACCAAGCTTTTGATCCACCTCCAATCTATCAAAACCATCAAGCATGCTTATATAAGAGACTCATGAGTGGTAAATCTTTAGGTTGGTGATCTTGGTCCCTCAAGAGAAGCAATCTGTCACCACTAGAAAGAGCAACGTGGAAAATTTCTCCCAATTGGATTGGGCCTATGCAATCACTCACACCTAGGATCAAGGCACTATCATTTAGCTTCGCTTAACAAAAACGGTAAACCTGAGCTGAAACCCGGAATGCCTTCATCTCGACCATTCTAACTGGGGGGGGAATCTATGTTATATCACTTCGTATCTAACCTACTGCTCATCCCTGAGCTTCATTTACCGCTACTACACTTTGTTTTCTATATCTCAAATAAAATCAAAATCACTCCTCACTTTTCCCCTTGAGTGCTTCCCCTTTTTTTTTTTAGTCTATCCTGACTTCAAAGTATTAAAATAAGCCGTATTCTTATTGATTTTCTGAGTCAAACTTCCTCCTAAACAGATTCTTCAACGCCAAAAGAACATCTAGTCTCAAATTAAATAATAGACTGCTCCCTTGAAGGACAGCTATATTCCAAACTATTGCTGTACTATAAATAACTGCTCCCCCAAAGGAACAGCTATGCACTAAATTCTATTTGCTACTATCAAAGACTGTCCCTTCCCCGAAGGACAGCTATACACATTCCTCCGTTATCATAAGCTTCTTCTCGCATTGATTCAGCTCATGGAAGACCTCACGAATATACAATCAATATCCCCTTGTAGACTTCCCGCATCGATCAAGATCTACAATTCAGTCAACTAAAACCTCATTCAAAAGAACCTGTTGGGTCCTGGACCTTGTCGATTTAAGGGTGGTTCTCTTCGTCAGAACACTCACTTTGTAACAAGTTCTCTGTACCTGCAGCTATATCATCCACCTCACCCACCATTTGTTTTCAACTCAAGGGACGTAACTACACCGAGATATGGTGATCATACACCTCTTTTCACCTATTGACTGCTTGTCATACACGTACCTAGGGCTTCAACTCATTCTAACGTTGTTTGGTTTGTTAGTCTTTTCACCCTACATAAAAAAAAAGAGCACTTTTTCCACTGTGCCTCGCATCTAGGATTGTGTGTTGATCTAATTAGGACCCGCTTCCCTATACTTTTGGGTATGCTAACTTTTGCTTCACCTATACCTAACCAACAACATTATCCTACCAACACCAACCAATCCCCTAACCAAACATCAAATTTTTACCAAACGACAAATTGCCTAACCACAACCAAGTGCCTAAATTCCCTCTTCCTATCCTAAGGGAGAACTACATCGGTCTAAAGGCCCCTCCTTGCCTTTGTGGAGGGTATGTAGGTAGCACTTCGGGACATGGGTCTCCCTCCCAAGGTTTAGCTCGACCATCCCCTACCAAACTTATCATGTGTGGTAAATATAAAGATTTTTGTGTTTTCTATTAACACATTCCTCTTAAATCCCTTTTTCAAACACCACAAATCACAACATAAACGTCTTATTAGTATAACCAAATCAACATACATATCTTGTTTTATTTTTAGATGTTAAAAAACCATACAATCTCTCTATCATCGACACCACAGGTTTGGTACTCTTTTTATTCTTATACCTTGCTAGCATTTATTTAGATCACTCACGCCTCCATTCCGACCCAGGTGTGATCGTGATCGTCGACGTAGCCGGCTCGCAAGGGCCTCTCTGTCCTCAGAGTACACGGCTAGTGGCAAACAGCCACAGATCTGCACTCTCTCTGTATATATGAATATGACCATCTCGCGTGGCTGACCTTTTCCAGCCTCTATTCTGCTGCTCGTAGACTCCGCAACTCACAATCTCTGTCTCATTCACCCCTTCGTTTGGAGACCTGCTGAACCAAACGCTGGCAACAAGGAAGCAGCCCGCCATATCCCTCTTTGCTGTATCACAGCTATGTCCAGGGCGATCGGTACACCTGTCAAGGCTCTGCTACCTACCCCACCATAACCTATAGGCCCTAAATCATCCTCTAAAACATCCATTACCTACCGATCGTACTATCTCCTCGGGCCCTTCTGGAGGTGGTTGGCCGGGGAGGTTAGAAACTCTGTCCCCTCTGTGTCGATCCTCATAATTGTCTATACGCCGGGTATATCCTGCACAAAGCCAATTGTCACCCGCCGCAACACGCGATCTAGAGGACTCCTCTCTACTCACCTGGGGCCTGTGCCCTCAAATCCCCTCAATCGCTCCCCACCCCTTTCCCACCCCTCAACTCCTCAGCTATATTCCATGTTACCATATAGTTCCCGTAAGGCCTCCAACAGCTATCCGCAACCGTCACCCTCTCCCAACCTGCCTGTAATACTTGATTTCCACCCGTCACGGCCTGAGATCTTCCTCTTGTTCTGTCCTGACCTAGCGTCTGAATCCTACCTCTTGTCCTCCTTTCCGGTCTTCCTGCCGGATGGTTCAGCCTATGGGTCGCACATACACAATGTGCTCGTAGGCCCAACAGTGTAATAAAAGTAATGAACAATCCAGTGTCATTTCTCTTGATTTCACCTACAAGCCTAACCCCTGAAGAGCTCTGCCAAATATACAGTGCCCAGTGCAAAAGTCCACGTTCCTTTCTATCGATCTCCCACATAACACACTCAATGCCTTTGAAATCTTCCCCCCTTCTGCCCTCGTAATGCATATCCCTAAAACCGCTATCATTAATATCGAACTGCTACCTTGTCTCCGTCAGGTTTGCGTACATACTTACCCCCAACGTAATGATAAGCCTCGCTTGTCAAATCTCGTGCGTATGGACCCAAATACTGCTGTATCGCTTCCCCGTGCCGCACTGTAGTGCCTGATATACTGGTTCTCCTGTAATGGGAGTCCAAAATAGAACACAATCTTCCAATGCTACTATCATCTCCCCCTGTTGCAGATAGAATGTCTTTTTTTCCTCAGATTCCATCTCTCAATCAACGCCCTGGACATAGCATTGTTTTACGTGCGATTCGGAATAATCGATTCCACTTAACCCCAAACGCCTTTTATCAGGGTCCATTCAAGCTAGCGTTACCATCCGCTCGGATTCGTGACAAACATCGCTGGCACGTTATCATTCATCCTCAACCCGGCCTTAGCCGCTACATCAAAACCCACAACCATTCATCCATCAGGGTTTTTTTTCTCCATTCTGTACATTCCTATAAGCACCAGTATCGGTTTATAGATAACCGCTACCGGTTGATACCGATACGGTTTATTCCCTAAACGAATCCTTCGCCTGGTTTATTATTTGGCCTACTCGCAATAGACTGCTACAATATGTTAGCGTTGTGTTTATGTGTCAACAACATGCCAACCTTAACATTCCTAGCCATCCGCTCAGGTCGCAGACGCGTATCTTTTTGCCTTTCTCACAATGGGTTTCGACCTTATTGGTGAGTTCCCACCCCGACCTCTTCACAACGTCACCATTGGCATAATCACAGCAACCAAAAATTTACACAAAATGGGGTGTAGGCCCGTTCACTCATTTCATGAAAAAAGAAAAATTGTCGAATTCATTACCATCACATTTCTGTCGTTTGGTATTCCTCATCGCCTATAAAGATAATTGTAAATCTTTTAAAAACAAGTTGTTACAAGGACCTTTGTGACCCACTTGGTATCAATAGTTTCTCAGCACCTTCTATCCGCAGGCCGATGGTCGGCTGAATCTTCTAATACACCGAACCAAACTCCTCATGAAAGTTGTCATGAATCCGGAAGAAATTGCACGATCCATTCCCTTTGCACCTTTGGCTATCGTACATCTTCGTACCTCTACTAACGCTACAACACAACCCTTTTCTTTGTATATGGTACCGAGGCCGTCTTGCCTGCGTCGAAATACACATACTCTCCCTCAGAATATCCCTTCAGATATTCTCACCAACGCTGAATTTCCGCAAGAACGGTTAGCCCATTTGGCTTCTTACGAACGTCCCGCTTACAGCGTTTGGAATCACTCCAATCTATCAAACACAACACAAAAGCATGCTTATGTAAGAGCCTTCATGAGTGATATCCTTTAAGTTGGTGTCTTTGTCCTCAAAGAGAATCAATATGTCCAAACTAGAAAAGAGCAAACGTGGAAATTTGGCTCCCAATTGGATTGGGCCTTATATAATCACTCCCCTAATGGACAGGCACTTATCATTTAGCTTCGCTTAACGGTAACCTGAGCCTGAACGCCATTAATGTCCTTGCGCTTCGACATTCATCTAACTGTTGACTCTAGTGTTATAAATCACTTCTTATCTACCTACTACCTACTGCTCATGTACCTTGAGCTAGTTTACCGTACATACACTTTGTTTTTCTATATCTCAAATCAAATCAAAATCACTCCCACTTCCCCCTTGATGATGCCTTCCCCTTTTTATTCTAATCCATGACTTCAAAGTATGAAAATAAGCCGTATGATCTTATGGGATTTTCTTGATCAACTCCTACTAACGAGAATGCTTCCCCCAAAAGAACATCTAGTCATTAAATTAAATATAGACTGCCCCTTGAAGACAGCTATGGCAAACTATTGCTGCTACTCATAAATGACTGCTCCCCCAAGGAACAGCTTGCCTAAACTTATATTTGTCTACTATAAATAGACTGTTCCCCCCAAGGACACTATACACATTCATCCTTTATCGAGAAGCTTTCTCGCATTGATCAGCTTCATGAAGACCTTCAAATCGTAACAATCAAATCCCTTGTAGAACTTCCCACTTCCCGCATCGATCAGTCTCCATTCGTCAATAAAAGCCTCATTCCGAAAAGAACCTTTTGGGTCATGGACTTGTCGATTAGGGTATTCGCTTTCGTCAGAACACTCACTTTGTAACATTCTCTGTACCTCACTATATCATCCACCTCACCTCACCATTATTTGGTTTTTTCACAACTCAAGGTACGTACGTACACCTGATATATGTGATCATCAACTCTTTTCCACCTTTGACTTCTTGTCTATACACCCGGTACATGGGCTTCAAGCTCATTCTACGTTTTGTGTGTTTGTTTTGCTCTTTTCACCTACAGAGCACTTTTGCCACTTTGCCTCCATCTATAGGATTTGTTTGTTGATCTTTATTAGGACACGCTTCCGACTACTTTGGTATGCTAACTTTTGCTTCACTATACCTACCACCAACAACATTATCCTACCACAACACCAACACATTATCCCTACAACATCACTTTTTTAACAAACGACAAATTGCCTAAACCACACGGGACCAAATTGCTAAATTCAACCTCTTCCTTATTCCTAAGGAGAACTATCGGTCCTAAGAGGCCCCTCTTGCTTTTGTAATGGCTATTAGGTACAACTTCGGAGACCTGGGTCTCCCCAGTTTAGCTCGACCATCACCCTACCAGAATTTCATGTGTTGTTAACTATAAATATTTTTGTGTATGTCTATTTATCACATGTCCTCTTTATCTTTTTCAAAACACCAAATCAAACAATAAAACATTCTTATTATTATACTCAAATCAACTACTATCTTGTTTTCTTAGATGTAAACCAATACTCTTCTCTATCATCGACACATCTCACAAGGTTGGTACTCTTTTTATTCTTATACCTTGCTAGCATTTATTTATTACACTCACGCCTCATTCCACCCCAGGTTAGATCGTGATCGTCGACGTCCGCTCGCAAGGGCTCTCTGTCCCTCAGAGGTACCAACGGCTATTTGCAACCTCCACTGATCTGCCCATCTCTCCTTATATGTGAAATATGACCTCCTCGGTGGAGACTCCGGCCTCTTCTCGCTGCTCTTGACTACCGCAACTGCTACATCCTCTTGTCTCATTCACCTGCGTTTGGAGCTGCTGAACGACAAACTCTGGCTAGACCATCCCTTTTGCTTATCCATCGGGAAGATAAAGGGTTTTCCCGCTAGTTCATGGCGATCGTGTACACCTTGGCAGCCTGCTACCCCCATACCTAAGGCCTCTCGCATTCTAAACATCCATTCACTAACGATCGTCTACTAGCTCCTCTGGCCCTTCTTGAGGTGTTGGCCGTGGAGGTTAGATCGCTGCGTGACGTCGGTGTCGATCCTCATATATGGTCTATACTCCTGAGGGTATATCCTATCCTGCACACTACAAAATATTTGAGCATCTATTCCGTTCTATACATACAAACATCCTGAAACCTCTGTCTTACCTACCGTACACTTATTAACCCCTGCCATATCATGTTCTTTTTCTATCTACCAACGTAATCTTTATTAATCTAAACATGCAAAAGTCCAAATCAGAAACCAAAATGTTACCTCTGGTTTGTGCCGTACTTGAGTGGCCTTGTATTTCCCTCGTCCTTGCCTATTGGATGTTTCTCCTCGTACTACCATATCACCCCACCTTTTCAAACCTGCCTTTTGTTCGAATCCTCAGATTCACAAAGCACTTTCCGTCTCTTTTACTCTAATCCCTCAAATTTCTCATTATTACCGTCTCAGTCATCAAAAAGCGTCGCGTTCGGTATTTAAATTCTTGCATGGCTCTCAAAATTAGAATTAAGTTTACCCACCCTAGCTTTTTTATTTTTTTTTTTAGAAAAAGCTCATACACTAAATAACCGGTATCGTTATGTAACTGATATGGTCTACTACCTGCCGGCGTCGGTTACCTAACCGATATCGGTTACGCACATTGGCCTTTTGAAAATTGTCTTTTCTTCATTTTTTTTAACAAATTTGTCGGCCTTGCCTTTTTCCTGAATCACAACACCATTATCCATATTTTTCTATCCACACACACATATATTACCAATGTCATTAACATCATCTATTTTAAAAAACAAACAAGTCCCAACTAAGGATACCACAACAAACAAAAAAACTAGCTATTCTATACACATTTGGAGCCAACTCATCAGATACATTTATCACAAGTCACAAAACCACAGCACACACAGCAACATTTATCATATAAAATGTTACATCCTTATATACGTGCAAAAACAAAAACATCAATATCATCCATATATCAACAAGTCAAATAAAACTCATCCTAACATTATAATCACAAAAACCCATCGACAAATACTTCTTAAACACATTTTTGAAAACTACATGTGGATCAAAACATCACTATATATATATCTATATATAAATTTTCAATATACCAATGATGCCCTGCATCGGGGGCCTATGTGATCTCATCATACAACTACGCGGCACTGCAGCCGCAATAATAACTATCCAAAATCTAAATCGGCTCGCAACAGCGGTCCCTATATCAAAAAAATACTCGGGCTCGCAGGGGGACGGGATCAAATATATAAACCAATACCGACTGCAGCCGGTATAGACATGAATATCAAATGAATCCATTACATGAATAATGGAGGCCACGCAAGGCTCTAATACACAACGGCTTCACAGACCAGTGCCCATGCCTTATATACAAAAATAATACAGGGGAGACCTCAGCTCTCCCCACGCCCTCGGCAACTATTACCCTGCTGGTCCATGTGGCGCCCTACGTTAGTCACTCTGCCTGTAACGGACATGCCTGGCCGGTGGCTGCACCTCCTGAGAATCTCTGGCTGTGAGAGGTCTCTGGCTCTATGGAGCTGCACATAAGGCTGATACCTCAACTAATTGGTACTATCAAAGAATTCCTCGATAGTATCGGGCCCCGCTCTAACCTCCCATATGCGCCCTCGAGCCAATGAAGGAGCTGGGGCTGTCACTTGGACTAAGCTTAGTACCCCCTGTGTCTGTGCTGGTGGTGCCTGTGGCTATGCGTGATGGTGGATGTATCTGTACCTGTGCTGGGGCTGGGTGGAGTGCTGCTGACTGAAGATGGTGCTGGTACCTGTGCTGCTGCTGGTACTGCTACCTGTACTGTACCTGTACTCTGAACCTGTGCTACGCCGACTACTAGTGGTGGCTGCCTGTGCCTGTACCTGTACTGTGCCTGGATAGCTGCCCATGTTAGGACACCTATCTGTGCCTGATGCAGCAGCCAAATGTCCCTGTAATCACTGCCACCTAACACCCATGAGGCTGATCTCTACTCTGCCGTCACCGATGCCAAGATGGCTGTCGTGGGGATGTGCCTACCCTCACTGCTCTCTGACCCAGCCCACCAAACCCTGTATGCTCCGTGCACCAACATCACGCTACGCACATCATTGCATGGCTCTCTCGAAAACCCAATCTGGATCCATGGGCTGTGGTTGTCAGGCAGTGGGGCCTATACATTACCCTCCTGTTACTGAGGGAAGGCGAGGTGGCTCGTCTGTCGCCAAGCCCCAATACCCTGCCGTACCCTCTCGGTGGTATACCTCTAAGACTCTCCCGGCCTTTTCTGTATCCAGAAACGTGTACTGGATTCCAGGGCTTAACTGTAATCGGCCTCCTATAT